>PVHP010029654.1:0-22179 GCA_004024765.1 Zapus hudsonius
TCCCCTTCCCCTTCCCTTTGTCCAGCACCGTTTGTTGAAGATACTATCTTTATGCCAGCGAACATTGTTGGCACCTTTGTCAGAGATCAAGTAACTATAGTTACTCATACTAAGAGCAGGGTCTTCAATTCTGTTCCATTGGTCTGTCTGTCTCTTTTTATGCCAGTACCATGCTGTTTTTGTTACTTTGGCTTTGTAGTATGTCTTTAGATCAGGAATGGTGATACCTCCTGAGGAAGTTGTTTATTTATTTATTTTTACTAAGGATAGATTTGGCTATCTGAGGCCTTTTGCCATTCCAAATACATTTTGAAATTATTATTATTATTATTATTTTTTAAGTAGGGGGAGCCAGGTGTGGTTCGCACACCTTTTTTTTTGTTGTTAAAGTTTTATTTATTCATTTTCAATCAGAGAGATACAGAGAGAGAGAGAGAGAGAGAGAGAGAGAGAGAGAGAGAGAGAGAGAGAGAGAGAGACAGACCAGGGCCACCACCTTGTAGATCTGGCCTTATGTGGTTACTGGGGAATTGAACCCAGGGCCTTAGGCACTGGAGGCAAGTGCCTTGACCGCTGAGCCATCTCTCCAGTCCTGAAATTATTTTTTTTTATGTCTGTAAAGAGCAAAGCTGGTATTTTTATTGGCATGGCATTGAATCTGTATATTGCTTTTGGAAGGATTGGGATGGAAGGAATGGGAGGGAGGAATGAGCTAAACCAATAAGAAAACCATAAAATCCTTACTTTCATACAGTAAGCTCTGGAAGCTGTGGGCATCTCCTGGTAAGAGGGGCCATGAACAGAAAGGGAGGATGCCTAACCCCATGAAAAATTGATCAGACCTACAAATCCCCATCCCAGTCATTGGTTCCTTTCAATACTAAGCTGTTGATCATAGAGACCTATGAGGTCCTCAAAACTAGAGAGGCTTCTGTTAAAGCTCTGCCCCAGGCCAAAAATAAGTCCCTATTGCTGAAGAAACCACAGAAAGTCACTGCTCAATACCAAGAGACCCTGTAAGATCCAGAATGGTAACTAGCTCCCAGAGAGTAGTATGTAAAGTGCTGGTAGGCGCTATATAAGCTGCCAGCAGAAACTGGTCAATGATATTTGGAGAAAGTGGAGACTGCTGATATACATTTCAGACTGAGGTCATGAGAATGTAGAACACACTGCTTTATGATAGAGATCAGCGAGTCAAGAAGTGATCACCTGTGCAATAGTGGCGCCAAACGGGGGTGGGGGGGTAATAAACGGCTTTCAAATTGGCTAAGAGATCCACTCAGTGACAAGGAACCCTTAACTGGAATTGGGATCCAGTGCAAAATCTTATGGGGACCAAAAAACTGGGCCCTAAGGGGAAATTCCTACTACCAGAGTACTACAGAGGGGCTACACCCAATAGAATCTTGCCAAATTAGCAATGTGTGTCTCATTTAACCTATACAGATCTCACTCTCTGAGGGAGATTCTGTTTGTATTTTGCAGAAGACAGTGAGAGAGCCGAGGTCAACCCAAATGCACCAATAAGCCATAGGATGATGGCTGACAACCCAGCAAGAGATGATCCCTGGCCTATCTTGTAGGCCCCAAATGAAACCTATGAGAATGTGCCATGATAAACAAGAGACCTATCACCACAGCAAGGCAGATAACCCATGATAGGCCAAAGAGACAGACACCAGTGATATCCAGCACAACCCAAAGCAAAAATCCAGAGACACTTAAGATCTCAACAACAATAAAGCAGACTTAAAACTCACCCACCATGACTCAGGGAACTGAGTGGAAGAGGGGGGCAGAAAGATTGTAGAAGCCATGGTGGGGAAGAATATCCAGAAACATTTCACCCCTCAGCAACAACACAAAAAGCAGGGTGTGTGGAGGGGGGAACTGGCTCAGTAGTTAAAGGTGCTTGCTTGAAATTTTTAGGAAAGTGGATGGACCTGGAAAGAATTAAGTAGAGTGACCCAAACTCAGAAAGACCAAAATCAAAATCATTTGTTTGTCTAACATGTGGATCCTAATAATATCTATAATTAATAGTAATAAAGTAATATCTATAAGTATGTAGATAAAGGGGGCAAATGTGGATAAAACCTATAAAGTTAGATCAAGAGCAAGTATAAAGAGGTGAGTAGGAAGAGGGATGAGGGAAGGGCAAAAGAGTACAGGTGACATGTAAATAGAAGTGAAGGAGGATTCTAGGGGAGAGAGGAGGATGGGGGAGGGCAGGTATGGAGAGGAGGGGGGATGAGAATCAACTAAATCATATTGTATTTGAAAATGCCAGAGTGAATGTGAATGCTAATCTCTGTATGATAACTAAAAAGTAAATAAAAGAAGGAAAGAAGGAAAAGAGAAAACGGGCCGGGCGTTGGTGGCGCACGCCTTTAATCCCAGCACTCGGAAGGCAGAGGTAGGAGGATTGCCATGAGTTCGAGGACACCCTGAGACTACAGAGTGAATTCCAGGTCAGCCTGAACTAGAGCGAGACCCTACCTCGAAAAACCAAAAAAAAAAAAAAAAAAAAGAGAAAACGGAAGGAAGGCAAGGCAGAAACAGAAGAGCAGCTCTTGTAGGAAGATTCAAATTCAGTCAAACCTGTCAAAGGACTAGATGGAGAGGAGAGAGTGAGGCTAGCTAGTGCTGAAAGGCTCATTGGCATGAGAGCCAGGACGTGGAGAGCCATACTCCTTAGTCTGTTGGAGAGGAGGGGAGCCCAGCTGCATGGAGGAAATTCCCATGAGAGTGCCTTAAGTCTTCTTGATCAGAGGTACTTGCTAAGAGGGGGAGGGAATGTGGGCATAAGATGATGGGTTTGAAGACAGCAGCTGAAAAGCTGTGGAGAAGATGGAGCATGCTGAGACCAGGTGGAAACAGGACACCATGGCTCTGAATGTCAGGTATGGGAGTGAGCAGCCCTGAAGCTACTGGTTCTGGGCTCCAGACGTGTGGGAAGGCAGGAGATGTTAGGTGGAGGATCAAAACTAAAAGGGCGTGGTGGCTCATGCCTTTAATCCCAGCATTCGGGAGGCAGAGGTAGGAGAATCACCATGAGTTCTAGGCCAGCCTAGAGAGAGACCCTACTTTGAGAAACAAGAGCCAAAAGGGGATTTAGAGGAGAAATGAGGGGGTTAGAGAGGAGGAACCAGAGAGGATTGCTACTGGATCACTTATTTCCTATATATTCCATTCTTTGTATGGCATTTTTAATACTCTCTTTAAAGCCAGCCTCATGTTCTCCATAATTTATTATAATGAGTCTTCCTATTCATTACTACTAGTAGTATAGAAAGAATAATACTAGTATTATAGTATAGTAAGAATAATACTAGTCTAGATTGTTTATTTTGCAATGCAGAAAAAATGGAGGTTGATCTAGAATGCATTAGCTGATTTAATCCAGGCCTTTTGTTGAATATTTCCATGAATTATCTCTTTTACTGCTTATGACTACTTTGTGAGTTAATAAGTTTTTGTTTTCCTTTTAAACGAGGAATCAGAGAGAGATTAGAAATTGAATTTTGTACCCAGGCAGGCTGAATTAAGCTGTAATTGTGCTCTTAACTACTTTTATAAACTGCCTTCCTGCCTAGACCTGCCACAATTGTCATGTAACAATTGTATTGTGTTTTTAAAAAATATATTTTGTTTTATTTATTTGCAAAGAGAGAGAGAGAGAAAGAAAGAAGGAAAGATGAGAGGGAGGGAGAGAAAGCAAATGTGTGCATCAGGCCTCTAGCCACTGTTAATGAACTCTAGATGCATGTGCTACTTTTGTGCATCTGGCTTTATGTGGGTACTGGGGAATTGAACCTGGGTTCTTAGGCTTTGCAGGCAAGTGCCTTAACCACTGAGCAATCTCTTCAGCCCTGTATTGTCTTTTTTGTTTGTTTTTGTTTTTTGAGACAGGGTCTTACTCTAGTCCATATTAGCACGTAGGGATTAAAGCTGTAAGCTACCACACCTAGAAATTGTATTGTCTTTAAAAATAATCCCTCAAAATTGCTACTGTAATAACATTAACTAACGTACATATATTTATAGTTTGAAACCTTCTCTATCCCTTCCTTTTTCCCTCTCACACCCCTCTTCTCTTCATTGAACCCAAGACTTTGCACATGCAAAGCAGGTATTCTATACTGAGCTACATCCCCAGACTACTTGCCATGCTTCTTTCTCATAGGCTCCTCAAACTTACCACCCCTCCCAGCCATAGGTACCTTCCCTCTTACAGCTAGCACAAAATAATAACAGTAATGATGATAATAGTATCAACCCACACTTTTAAAAGTCTTCACAACATGTTTGTGAGGTTTACAGTCATGTGCAGGACAAAGGAAGATATCTTTAACTCTGAGATCACTGTCTTTAGTTGTGGGAATCTTTGATGTTTTGTCATTTCAGAGTGTGACCAGTCCAAAACCTGTGATCTTTCTACTCTTAATTATGCTAGGCCACTTGTGAAAGGAGTTTTCTGATTCTTTCCAGGTCATAGAACTCTGTATGTGGGAGTTCGAATGCCACTGGGCAGACAGAGCCATCGGCACCACCGCACCCATGGTCAGAAGCACCGGAGACGAGGGCGGGGCAAAGGAGCCAGCCAGAGTGAGGAGGGCCTAGAAGCCCTGGCCCATGGTAACACCCCAGGGAGAGAGGGTGGGTGTCTATGGAGGAACATGTGAAGGCACTAAGCAGGTGGTCTTGATTCTCTAGCTCTTGGGTAGGAATTTCTGAGCTTTCTTCCAAGAATTGCTTGTAAGAACTGTTTTCCTGAAAACTTCAACATTCAGCTCCCACCCCCAATCATTACCATAACAGGTAAGAACCTTTTCTAAAGAATTAATCATTTCTTGATCAAATTAGTCAGATCTCCAGGATCTTATGGGACTTCTGCAAGTGGTCTTAGGCCATAGCTCTGTCCTGTCATGAAACTGTTTCCACAGAGTAACTTTTTCTCTAAGAACAAAGGAAATTTTTTTTGATCTGTATTCAGGATCGTCTTCTATATGTTACTGAAGTGGTTGGATAAGGAGGAATGCTATTTCTGTTCTCACTTTGAGGCTAGATGAAGACTTTTCTCTGGTTGATTTCTTAGACACCCCATCTCAGCGTGTTCAGTTTATTCTTGGCACTGAGGAAGATGAGGAGCATGTGCCTCATGAGCTGTTCACAGAACTGGATGAAATCTGTATGAAAGAGGGTGAAGATGCTGAGTGGAAGGAGACAGCCAGGTAAGGCTCTAAAATAACCTGGACTGAGATCTGCTGGGATAAATAGATCTGTACCCTTTTCCCTGTCACATGACAGGGAGAAGTGATAGCAAATGGTAGGGACTGATGTTGTCTTGATGTTGGCCTCTTTATGATAAGTCATACCTATGCCAGGTAACCTTGAGCATGGGGTTGGTGATATAAACGTGTAACCTTTAGGGGTGCCCTCTCATTTGTTTGTGACCCAGAGTAAATTGATAGGCTTTCTTGATAACATAGGTCTGGTTTAGAGGATGCTGGGCAGGGCCATCTTGGTTGTGACCTAGCTGAACAAAGGTCCAGACTTTTTCTACAAGTGAACCAATCATTCATTTGTTTGTCTGTTTTGTTTTGTTTTTCAAGATAGAATCTCACTCTAACCCAAAGTGACCTGGAGTTCACTATGTAGTTTCAGGGTAGCCTGGAACTCATGGCGATCCTCCTACTTCTGCCTTCTGAGTGCTGGGATTAAAGGTGTGCACCACCATGCTCAGCTTCTTTGGGTTTTAATTCACTGACACTTTCAGAATTTTTAAAAAAATATTTTATTTATTATTTGAGAGAGAGATAGAGAGAGGGAGGGAGGGAGAGAGAGAATATGGGTATGCCTTCAGCCACTGCAAATGAACTCCAGACACATGTGCCACCTTGTGCATCTGACTTTATGTGGGTACTAGGGTTCGAACTCTGGTCCTTCTGCTTGGGTGGCAAGAGCCTTGACCACTAAGCCATCTCTCCAGCCCCAGTTTCAGAATTTTTGAAACTCGTAAGTTCCTCTGTAGCAGTTCAATCTCATATGGACCTTTGGTATTATTGCTAGCCCCACACTAGATCTGCTTGGTAGAGTGACCATTGCTTTTTTGAGACTCATAATTCAGGGCCATGCCTAGGCCCCACTAGTAACTGACCAGGGACCCTAACAGATGGTGCATCATTCCTGAACCTTGGGGAAGGTGAGGTGAGGTAATCAGTAAAACTGTCACCAGCTCACACTGATTAGAGTTCTTCCTGGATGCCTGCTGTATCATGTACATGTTCTATGCTAAAGAAAATTAGACCAATTAACTTGATAACAAGGGAAGAAGCAATTAATCTTTTATCATTCTATCTTTGTGGATTTCTAAAGTCACATAGAACACTGAGCACTAAAAGTCACAGAGCACTAATAAAAAAGAAAAAAAATATTGTTTCATTAATGTGATTTGTCAATCTGTTCAAATACTATAAATTACATCTTTGTGTGTGTATATGTGTACATGGATATGTGGGTCCACATTTGTATGACAACCTCAGATATTATGCCTCTGGGCATTCTATCTTTTTTTGAGACAGACTTTCTCACTGGCCTATGACTTACCTAATGGCTAGATTGGCTGGCCAGTGAGCCTCAGGCATCAGCCTATCTCCACCTCTCCAGGAGTGGAGATCACAAGTGTGTGTCCCCTTTGTGCCCCCCCCCTTCTATAAGGATCTCGTTTTAGCCCAGGCTGAGCTGGAATTCACTATGTAGTCTCAGGGTGTCCTTGAACTCATGGTGATCCTCCTACCTCTGCCTCCCCAGTGCTGGGATCAAAGGCATGCGCCACCATGCCTGGCCACCTTTGTTTTAACATGAGTTTTGGGATCAGACTCGAGTCCTCATGCTTGCAAGCCTAACACTTCACCAACTGATCTATCTCCCTTATACTACATATATATATATATATTTTTAATTGTGGTAACATATGCTCATTATAGAAAGTTAGAAAGTAAACAGATGGAAGAAAATAACAGTTATCTTTAATCCCACTATCCCAGGGATTAAAAACAGGAATATATTTGGGGTCTTATACACATACATGTTTGTAATTTTGTTTTTTTTTAATTTATTAAAATATTTATTTGCAAACAGAGAGATAGGAGACAGACAGAGAGAATGGGTGCACAGGGTCTCCAGCTACTGCAGTCTGACTCCAGATACATACACCACTTTGTGCATCTGGCTGTACTGGGGAATCAAACTTGGGTTCTTACGCTTTGCAGGCAAGTGCCTTAACCAGTGAGCCATCTCTCCAGCCCATATTTAAAATTAAAAAAAAATATTCATAAGCAGAGAGAGAAGGGGAACTCCAGGGCCTCCTGTCACTGTGAACAAACTCCAGATACATGCACCATATTGTGTATCTGGCTCTATGTAGGAATCAAACCTGGGTCATCAGACTTTGCAAGTGAATACCTTTAACCACTGAGCCATCTCTCCAGCCCCTTGTTTGTAATTTTAAATAAAAATGGAATTAAACAATACACAATTGTGCACTATGTCATAACTTCCTTTATTCTTTTTACTTAACAATGTGCTCTGGACATATCAACTAGATGTTCCATTGTGTAATATGACAATATTTTGCTCCCTTGGAATTTCTTCATTTTCTGTCTTTGGTATCTCATTATTTGTATGTTTTCAGGTGGCTGAAGTTTGAAGAGGATGTTGAGGATGGGGGAGAACGCTGGAGCAAGCCTTATGTGGCAACTCTTTCATTGCACAGTCTCTTTGAACTAAGGAGCTGCCTTATTAATGGAACTGTCCTTCTGGATATGCGTGCAAATAGCATAGAAGAAATTTCAGGTAATGCTATGTGAGAGAAAACGGGAATTTGTGTAAATAAATTCAGAATTATGAGATCCAGTTATTGTGGCACACACCTCTAATCCTAGCACTGAGGCAAGAGAATGTAGTCCAAGCTGGTCTCAAACTTGCAAGAGTTTGAGACCAGCTTGGACTACATATTCTATTTTTAAAACTTATAAAAATAAAGATTTAAAATATAAAATATGACACATAGGCAGACATACAGGAAATTCAGTTACAGTATTCCTGCTACTTCAGCATGCTAGACAGGATAGACCTATCTATGTCTAATGAGACTGAATTAAGTGCTACTTTTGGGAATAGGGCTAGAGAAATACCTGGGTGTATGTGAAAACTTCCCTTGGATGACTGGATTCATAAAGATTCCTACTTTTTTCTACTTTTTTTTCTTTTGGTGTTTTGTGGTACATCTTGCTTTAGCTCAGGCTGACCTGGAATTAGTCTCAGGGTGGCCTTGAACTCACAGCAATCCTCCTACCTCTGCCTCCTGAGTGCTAGGATTAAAGGTGTGCACCACCACACATGGCATTTCTACATTTTTTAAAAAATATTTTTATTGGGATGGAGAGATGGTTCGGCAGTTAAGGCGCCTGCCTTCAAAGCCTTATGACCCGGGTTTGATTCCCCAGTACCCATGTAAAGCCAGATGCACAAAATGGCACATGCATCTGGAGTTTGTTTGCAGTGGCAGGAGCCCCTAGTGTGCGTATTCTCTCTCTCTCTTTCTCTTTCTCTCTGCTTCCAAAAAAATTAAAGATTTGTGCTGTGTTCTAAGAAGAATCCCTGGGACTTACTGAAATTATAATTAATTGTAAGCATTGAGTAGACATTGGACAGTTTTTTTGGCAGGGCAGGAGCTGATAAAATTTGCACAGTCGATAATGACAGCAATATGGAATTTAAGGGAGAAATAAGTGAGCCTATTACAGTTAGGTTGAGTGAGTTGTTGCCTACATCACGGGCAGCAGCAGTAGGGAGTGAAAAGGCAGGGGACAGTTTCCAGTGAAACTCAGGAGGCAGAATTGAAGAGACCAGTTTAGTAGACGGGTTTGGGTAATGCAGGAAAGAGGTTTAAGGATTCTGGTGCAGGTGACTGGATAGCTAAAAAACAAGCAAGTGTACTTGTACTTGGGATATAGGCAGATCTTGGGGGGGGGGAGAATGACATTCAACCAAGTACTCTTTCCTAAAGAGAATGGGTTTGGTTTTGTACTTGCTGAATTCTAGGGGTGTGGAAAACATCTAGAATTGTTCGTGGGCATTGGGAGCTTTGATGAGACACTTGGGAGAAAGAGCCGAACTAAGATATAGTTAAAGGTCATCAGTTCATAGACAGTTGGTACTTAATAGTCTTAGAGGTGGTTGAGATTATTAAGGGAGGGAAGATAGACGGTCAAGGACAGAAATTGAGGTGGGGTAGGGACTCATTTGTCAAAGGCTAGCTTGGCTGTAGAGGTGTGTGGGTAGGTTGGAGGAAGAGAGATTAGTTGAGAGTGAGAAGTAGTGCTTAGAGAGGTGGGAGGAGGATCAGGTAATGGCTATGAAATCTCTATTAGTAACAAATTTCCACACATGTTGTGTCTTAAAACAGCAGAAATTTAAGCTGGGCCTGGTGGTGCATACACTTGGAGAATGAGGCAGGTGGATCTTGAGTTCAAGTCTAGCCTGATCTACATAATGAGATCTTATCTCAAAATAAAACCAGCCAGACAAACAACCAAACAATAAAACTTCTCTCAGAGTTTTGAGGTGAGAATTCCAAAACCAAAGTGTAAGTGGGGCTCTTTTCTCACTGAAGGCTCTGGGAGGCTGGTGTGTCTTGGAATTCTTCCTTGATCCTTTCAGTGTCTAGCTTCTGGCGGCTCCAGGTGTTCTTTGGCTTATGATTACATAACTCTAATGTCTGCCTGTCTTCATGTGGATTTCTCATCTTCTATATATCTCTTCTGTGTATATCTTATAAAGACGCTAGCCATCAGATTTAGGATGTACTTCAGTAACCTAGGATGCTCTCAACTTGAGATCCTTAGTTACTTGAGATCCTCCCCTTTAACAAATGCCATCACATTCACAGGTTTGGGTGGGAGTAGATATAGGCAGATCTTGAGGGAGGGCATTCAACCAATTATAAAAGCCAAGGGAGGAGAGAGTTTTATCAGTGCCACATGCTAAGTTCAGGTGAGACAAATAAATCCATCTATTTATCAACTGGAAGACTTTTTTTGTTTTGTTTTGTGTTTTTGAGGTAGGGTCTCACGCTAGCCTAGGCTGGCCTAGAATTCACTATGTAGTTTCAGACTGGCCTTGAACTCACAGTGATCCTCCTACTTCTGCCTCCCAAGTGCTGGGATTACAGGCATACACCACTATGTCCAGCTGGAAGGAAGATTTAAAAAAAAATCTTCATTGCCAATAATTAGATACATTGTATGAGCAAATCTTGAGATGATACCCCCATTTCCCTTCCCTCTGTCCCCAACCCACTGGGGGGCCTTCTTTGGTGGGCATACTGGATCAGTCTATGGGGTAGGGGGTTATGAATAGGACAAGAGATAGACAGGTTTTTTTTTTTCCCCTTAGTGTGTTGTTGCTGAGGTGGTCAATTCTCCCCCAACCATGGCTCTTAAATCTTTCTGCCCCCTCTTCTGCTCAGTTCCCTGAGTCATGGTGGGTGAGTTTAAATCTGCTTTATTGTTGAGATCTTAAGTGTCTCTGGATTTCTGCTTTGGGTTGTGTTGGGTATCATTAGTGTCTGTCTCCATTGACCTTTCGTGGGTTATCTACCTTGCTGTGGTGATAGGTCTCTTGTTTATCTCACCACTTTCTCTTAGGTTTTATTTGGGCCTTATATGATAGACCAGGGGTGGTTCATCTCCTGCCAGGATGTCAGCCATCATCCCATGTCTTGTTGGTGGAATTGGGTTGTCTATGGCTAAGATTTTTTTTAAAATTGGAAGCAATTTTCTTTCTTTTTTGGTGACTTGTGTGTATCATTATGCATGCTTGTGTTGAGTGTCGATGCACATGTGCCATAGCATACGTGTGGAGGTCAGAGGACAATTTTCAGGTGTTAGATCTCACTTTTCACCTCCTTTGAGACAGGTTCTCTTATTCTCCACTGCTCTGCTCTCTAGACTAGCTGGTCTTAAGCTTCCAGGAAATTCTACTGTCTCTACTTCCCTTTTTACTGTCTGCATACTAGGATTACGGAAACTTGACACAGCTTCTGGTTTATGTGAGGTCTGGGTATCTAAACTCAGGTACTTGTACTTGCAAAGCAAGCACTTTATCCACTGAACCATCACCGAAACCCTGAAAACAATTTCACTAATCCAGAAGGGCTGAAGAATTTTTCTTTTGAGAATTTTGAGAGAAGAGGAAATAAAGGAGCAGTAAATAGAGGTGGTCAGCAGTGGATTAACTTTGAGAAAAGAAACAAAGCAGTAGGTGGAGGGGGTCTGCAGTGGAATGATTTTACTTTCAGGATGAATTCTGAAGCATGATTATAATATGAAGGAATGAATAAATTAGCATACAATTAACATAACATGCCTATAATCTCAGCACTTGGGAGGTAGAGAAAGGAGAATCTGTAATTCAAGACCAGCCTCAGGCCAGGAGAACCTGGTTGAATACTAGGCTATCCATGGTCCCCTATCACAAGGACTGATCCAGACGACCCATGGAGGTCCAGCTGATTGGGGGTGGGGGAGCACCGGGGAATTGGGGATAACAACTCATTGTTTGCCCACTAAATAATGTAACTCATTATGGACAATAAAAAAGAAAAAAAAAAAGACCAGCCTCAGCTACATAGTAAGTTCGAGGCTAGCCTGGTCTGCATGAGACCCTGTCTCAAAAAGCAAACAAAAAGATACAGAAATATTTATCTTCTGCTTGAATACAAAAATATAATTTTCTTATTCATTGCTTCTGGCACTTGTGTAGTCTTGAATGAGGTGAGAAATAAAGAATAGCAAGCTGGGCGTGGTGGCGCATGTCTTTAATCCCAGCACTCGGGAGGCAGAGGTAGGAGGATTGCCGGTAGGAGGATTGCCGTGAATTCAAGGCCACCCTGAGACTGCATAGTGAATTCCAGGTCAGCCTGGACTAGAGCGAGACCCTACCTCGAACCCCCCCCCCCAAAAAAAAAACACAGAAATAAAGAATAGCTGAATAGCTTGGGGTTTTGGAAGACATGGGAGAAGTATGCAGGATTTTGACATAAAGTTGCCTTGGTTCTTCATACCTTGTACCTGATATATTCATAATGTTAGTGATAAGAAGTAAAGTGGACGCAGTGTTTACTATGAATCAATGCTCTCTATATATTATCTCACTTAATTTTCCAAAACAACCTTGTAAGGGAAGTAATAATTTCAGCTTCCTATCTGAATACAGAGTGATTATGTAAGTTGTAGCTTATGCAACTAGCATAAAATGCGGTCTGCAGTTCTAGAACATTCAGCATTAACAGCTGGGCTGACAGTAATAAGTACTTGGATTTTTTTCTCCCTCATATTGATTGGGCTTGATAGTTTAAAAGTTGGTAATTGTCTAGGATGAATGGTTAATTTTTTATATAGGTTCCACTTTCAGATACCCACTTGGGATTCTACAGTTACAGTCCCCCTGACAGTCACACTACCATGTTTAACCTTTGGAGGAAGGGAATGCTGGGCAGTTTTTCAGATAACAGAGCAAAGTTGGTGATAACGTAGGCTTTTGAGTTAGTCCATCCTGCACATGAATCTCTGCTCTTCGTCTTTATAGCTGTAAGAGCTTAGATAATTTTATATCATTAGTCTTTAGTTTCCTTGTTTGTGAGAATTATGATACCTACTTCTCAGGTTTTTAAAAAATATTTTTATTTATTTGCAAGCAGAGAGAGAGAGAGAGAGAGAGAGAGAGATGGGGGGGAGAGTTGGGAGGGAAAATGGGTGCAGATGCATGTGTCATTTTGTACCATCTGGCTTTATTGTAGGTACTGTGGAATTGAACCTGGGTCATTAGGTTTTCCAGGCAAGCACCTTAACTGCCAAGCCATCTCTCCAGCCCTGTTTTAGTTTTTTTTTTTTTGAGATAGGGTCTCACTCTAGCCCAAGCTGACCTAGAATTCACTATGTAGGCTCAGGGTGGGCTTGACCTCATAGTGATCCTCCTACCTTTGCCTCCCGAGTGCTGGGATTAAAGATGTGCATCACCATGCCCAGCCTTTTCAGGGTTTTTATAAGTATTAGATAGATAATATGTGTAAAATATACACTATAGGTTCTAGGCACTTATAAATTCTCTATAAGCTTTATCCCCCATATTAATGAAATTAGTTGGTCATGGTGGCACATGCCTACAGTTCTACTTTTATAGGGATATCTTCTTTTTGCATGTGTCATGTGTTTGGTATGCATGCACATATATGTGTGTTCATGTGTGTGGATGGGTGACCTGCACCCATGTATACACTTGCATGTGGAGGCCACAGGTCAATGTCTGGTGTCTTCCTCAGACTTTTTTCTTTGAGATATGATTTCTCACTGAACCTAGAGCTCATTGTTTTAGCTATCCTAGCTAGCCTTCTGACAGACTTCGGGTATAAGAAGATCATTTGAGCCCAGGTTCATGGTTGGCCTGATTAACATGGAGAGAACCAATCTTTCTTTCTCTCATTCACATATATATATATATATGTATATATATATATATACATACATACATACATACATGAATAATCTGGTGCTGCTAGGGCTAAATTTCTATCTCCTAAAATATTATTCTGTTAAATGAATGTAAGTTTTTCACAACTATAACCATCCAGTGCTCTCTTAGACAGTGAAGCTGAAATTATATCTCAGTGACCCTAGTATAGTTGCTTCCTCCTACCCTTTATCCCTCCCCAGCCCTGCCTGATAATGGTTTAGTTGGTTCATGAACTCTCAGTTAGATTGTTCATGCTAATGCCTCCTTTTAGACCTGATACTAGACCAGCAAGAGCTGTTCAGTGACCTTGATGACAGCATGAGGGTTAAAGTTCGAGAAGCCCTCCTCAAAAAGCACCATCATCAGAATGAAAAGAAGAGAAACAACCTCATTCCCATTGTTCGATCCTTTGCTGAGGTTGGCAAGAAGCAGTCTGATCCACATTCGATGGATAAAAATGGTAAGATTATCATGCACAATTCTTTTTCTCTTTATTAATAAGATGCTTGGGAACTTGTTGAAAGTGCTGAGTTACTAGAGGGAAGAGGCTTTCCATGCCTGCATAGACTGTACTCCGGTTAGTAAGATGAGTGGCTAGGAAAAGGTACCTGTCTGTCTTTCTGGTGCTCTTGGATGCACCTTTGATATCAGTGGATGAAGGGGAGGGACCTGGGCCCTAAGGTTAAGGGACTAATGCCATAAGGTATGCTCAGAATTGATAGGAATTTTGGGGAGAATATCCATATTGGGGATAATTTGGGGCCAGAAAAAGTGAACTGGAGCCTTTTATGAGAGTAAACCAATATGTTGGATTAGAGGAGCAAAAATTCTATAGTGTATGTAGATTTTCCTTTTTTTTCTCCCCTCCCTCCCCCCTTCCTTTTTTTCTTGGAGATAGAGGAAAACTAACAGTTGGCATGCCAGGGCCTCATGCCACTGTAAGTGAACTTCAGAACGTGTGCCATTTTGTGCATCTGACTTAACATGATGTCTTAGCTACACACCACTGGGATGAATCTCCAAATCAGGGACAGTTTATGGGAGGAAAAGATTTATTGAAGCTACAGATTCAGGGGAAGTTCCATAATGGTGAAAGAGGAGGTCCAATCAGAGAGAGAGAGAGAGAGAGAGAGAGAGAGAGAGAGAGGGGCCATCACTAACACACCACACACACCAGCAAATAGGCAGGGGGAGGAGAGATAGTTCTTTCCCCTTTATATAACCTTAAGGCAGGGTTTTGCAACCCTTCCCCAGACTTGTTGACTCCCTGAGTCTGAGTCTGGAAATTTCCTTCCTGCTCTGCCTTCCCAGGAAGGGAAGTTTGCTTCTAGCCCCCACTCCAACCCCAGCCTCCTTATATCCTGCCCCCTACTGAGAGGGCTGCCTTCCTTTAACAACCTCAGAGACCCATTCAAGATTACTAAACAGGTGAAGTTGACAACAAAATTTAACCATCACACATGGATACTGGGGAATCGAACCCAAGCCAGCGGGCTTTGCTAGCAAGTGCCTTTAACCACTGAGCCATCGTCCTAGCCCTGTAGTGTAGATTCTTTAGTTAGATTTCTAGGCTTGTGATTTTGGCTTTACCACTTGCAGAGTGTATGACAACCCACTAAACTTCTTTAAGTCTCACCTGTAAGATAAAGACAATCATAGGGTCTAGTCCTTCAGTTTATTGTAGGATTGCAGCAAATTAATCTGTAGAAAGCCTTATCTAGGTTCTTGGTGGGGGTTAACACTTGTTTCAGTTGCTTGTTGGTTCCTTTTATTTTGTGGCTGGGCAGAGCCTTATCTGTATTCATCTCTAGTGGCCTCATTTACTGGATTATAATGTTCAGAGCTTTGCCTGGGAATCTTATGTTTTAAAAATAATTTTTATTTATTATTTATTGTAAGAGAGAGAGAGAGAGAAAGAGAGAGAGAGAGAGAGAGAGAGAGAGAGAGAGAGAGAGAGAGAGAGAGAGAGATCAAACCTAGGCTGACAGGCTTTGCAAGCAAGTACCTTTAACTGCTGAGACATCTCCTCAGCCCAGAATTTGTTTTTGAAAACTCCTTTGTAGAGATCACTCAAATGCATTTCTCATTAAAGATTACTGCCTTAATAGAGAAATAAAAGAAGGTTATGAATATGTTCAGAAAGGTACAGAGGTACTAAGACCTCTGCCCTTCACTTACCTCAACTAGTTAGTAATAAGATAGGAATGAGTGGATTCTACTTGATAGTCCTCTCTACTTCTGTAGGAAAAGGCATAGAGTCAACCTGTGATGGGTAGGATGTCAGAAGGGGCAAAGGTCAGGCACTTAGCAGATTTTGTTTTCTCTAAATAGGTCAAACTGTGTCTCCTCAGTCTGTGCCAACTACAAATCTTGAAGTGAAAAATGGAGTGAATTGTGAACATAGTACTGTGGATTTAAGCAAGGTGAGCAGAGACATGAGAAGTTGGTTTCTAGGCATTAGGGTATCTCTGGTAGAATTTATAATCCAGTCACTAGAATCTGGTAAGCCTTAATTTTTTTTTCAGTTATATATATTTGTTTTCTAATAGGTACAATACTAAAACACAAATTTAAAAAATTTATGAAAACAAAACTGTACAAAAAAGCAGTATACTACATTTTAGTTACAGAATAGTCTACTGTCCACAAAGCACTAATCCAGAATAGGAGATACAATGATACAAGACTCATTGGAACTATTTTAATCAATACAGTCAAGTTCTTGTTTCCCTGACAGTTCACATCCAGAAACAAGGCTTCTTGCTACAGTCATTGCACATTGTTATAATCTGAGTCCTATGGGAAGGTACAGTATTGCTCTCCCTAGAGCAGGCAAGCCTTTGTATTTTAAGACCCTTTCTTCAAGACCAGAGCTGCTTCTGTGGAAATGGAGGCCTGTCTGTTTACACCTTCTATAAACCCATTCTAGGGGAGGCTGATTCCTTAGTTTGTTCCTCCAGCTTCAACATACTGAAAGCGGAGACTATCGACAGAGCCTGCCCTAACTCAGCCCAGAGTGCCTGATGGGTTACTTATCTTTTCTGCAGCTCCTTCTCAATATTTTCACAACTGCCTCCTAAAGCTACCTCATGTGAATCTTTTCTTGTGGGCTGTAACTGTGGTATCTGAGAAAGCATTCAGGTACTTGAAAACGGAAATAATATAACCCAGAGCTTCAGTGGCACCGCTTTCTGAGGAGGCATGGTGGAATGGGAATGAAATCAGAATATTTGGATTTAAATTTTGATTCTTTATGTTAAAAGCTCTGTGGTCCTGGGTTAGTCAACTTTATCTCTCTGGATCTCAGTTTTGTTTTGTTTTGTTTTTTTTCCCTCAAATGGTTTCATCTACCATACAGGGTTTTTGTAAGGATCAAATAAAACTGTGAGAAAATACTGTTTTAACAATAAAATGAAAAAAAAAAACAATAAAACGATAGTGAATAAAAGGTGTGAAGAGAGTGATTGATGTTTAAGGTGATGGTTCCCAAACAGTCAGAAAGCTCTTTTGGACTCTCAGGTGGACCTTCATTTCATGAAAAAAATTCCTACGGGGGCAGAGGCCTCCAATGTCCTGGTTGGAGAGGTGGATACTCTGGACCGGCCCATCGTTGCCTTTGTGCGGCTCTCTCCAGCTGTTCTCCTCTCAGGCCTGACAGAAGTGCCAATCCCAACAAGGTAAAGGTGTAGATAAAACTCAGGGCCTACTGCCTGAAGTATATAAGTATGTATATGTATATGTATATGTATATGTATATGTATATGTATATGTATATATATGTGTGTGTGTGTGTGTGTGTGTGTGTGTGTGTGTGTGTGTGTGTGTGTGTGTGTGTGTGTGAACACTGATAGATGAAACCAGGTAACACCAAAAGTTATGATTAACTAATTTGGAGAATAGTACTTAAAATTTAGCGATGAGCTCTGAAAATGGGTACAGTTGATTAGTCACTCTGCAAAGGAGTTCTGACTTTTAAGGATATGGCTACCTCATTCCCCACAGCCTTGGATATAGACATTGAAAGAGTACTTGAAGGGCTACGTGTTTGTTCTATCTAATAGGGAGCCTCAGTCTCACCCTGCACGGTCCATAGAGCCACCTTTAGGGAGCCAGCAGAGGCGTTGTGTGTCTACGGTTCTGCCAGGCTCGTATAGTTCAGAAGGCTTCAATGGGGATGCCAGTGATTTGGAGCCCACTAATTATAGAGTCTTCAGATATCCAGAACACAGTTCACAATCCTCTCCAGGGCGTGATCATTTCAGCTTCTTCCTTCTTCCTTCTCTCCCTGTCATTTTCTTATTAGAATAATGAATGTGAGTCAGATAACCTTGAATTTGTACAATGCCATGGTTGAAAAAGACATCCTTTTTATAGCTAGCAATAGTGTCAATGGAAACCTTAAGAAATAAAGCCACAGCAATGAATGATGTCATATGAATAGCATCTAATCCTATGGTGGAGCTACTCAGTCATGATAACATAATGTGCTACAACATTGTCCGTGTCTCTCTCAGATAGAGTGATATAATTTCTATTTGGTAGGAGAAGAGAAATGGTTTGCTGTTTAAAGAGGAATAAAATATCACGTCTTCATATTTGCTTAACATAGCTTCCTGTTTTGTGTGTTTTGCCAGATTTTTGTTTATCTTATTGGGTCCAGTAGGGAAAGGTCAGCAGTACCATGAGATCGGCAGATCTATGGCCACCATCATGACAGATGAGGTACATTCCACTTCTGTTTTTCATTCATTCATCTCGTGAATATTTACTAGTGTTTACTCTGCTGTTGTGTACACAGTGCTGGTTACTGGGGATGCAGTAATTAAAGTCACACTATTTGCTGGGAAGCAGCTCAGGACACTTCATGGAAGCCTGTTGTGGAAGGACTCAGCCCTCTGGGACATTTTTCTTGCCCCCCTTTTTTGAAGCAGTTTCTTACTATGCACCCCAGGCTGGCCTTAAATACCAAGCATGCAATCCTCCTGCCTCAACTTTTCAAATGCTGTGATTATAGGTATGCACCATTGCTGCTTACCTCTTCTTTTTATAAAAAATGCCTTATTTACTTGCAAATAGATAAATAGAGAGGAGAGAGATAGAGAGAATGGGCACCCCAGGGCCCCCAGCCACTGCAAACAAACTCCAGGTGCATGTGCCACTTTGTACATCTGGCTTTATGTGGGTATTGGGGAATTGAACCAGGTTGTTAGGCTTTGCAGGCAAGTGCCTTAGCTGCTAAGCCATCTCTCCAGCCCATCTCTTTCTTTTCCTTTTTTTTTTTTTTTGGTAGTCAAAGATGTAGAGAAATCCTATTCTGAGAAAATTACTATTGCCAATAGCATGTATAGAGAAATGAATTAAACCTGAGTTAACTTTCTAGAGAGTATGGTTAATATGTAAGTTGTTTGCATGAAGAAATCTTACTTCCATTCTGTGTAAATGAGACCAGTTTGTGTAAAGGTCAGGAGTATGTCTTTAGGCAATGTCTTGTGAACAACTTGTCTTTATCAAGCATCCATTATTTTGGCATTATTTGGAACCACTTATCCTGGTGAGTACTGTATTGTACATGTAAACCACACAGTAGAGTTTTTAAGGCAGAGGGAGGTGTGGGCTATGTAGTGTCTCTGATTACTTCATGGAGGATCATTATAAGTAATTCCATCCAGTTTGAAACATTATGATTAAAATATTCATGTATCTTGCTTTTTCTTCTTTAGAGATAATATATTTATGCAACTTTGGAGACTTTTTAAAATCTCTTTGGTAACACTCTGTAGTCCAGGCTGGTCTTTACCTTAATGCAATCCTCCTGCCTCATCCTCTTGAGTAGTGGAATTATAAGCATGTACCACCATACCCAGCTTAAAAAAATCCTTGTACTTCTCTGAGTGCTAAGGTTTCTGCATCTCAGATCCTCATGAGCAAGAGAGAAGTCAAGAGGCTGTATCCATGTATCACCATGTCCACTGGAAATTATTTTAAGTAAAGTAACTTTTAGTTTTTCTTCTCTGTAGATTTTTCATGATGTGGCCTATAAGGCAAAAGAGCGAGATGACCTCCTGGCAGGGATTGATGAGTTCCTAGACCAGGTGACGGTGCTCCCTCCGGGGGAGTGGGACCCATCCATTAGAATTGAACCACCCAAAAATGTCCCTTCCCAGGTAATGTACATATGTAATCCAGTGGTGGCTGATGTCAGACAAAGCAAAGACCATGTGTGTATGTGTTAAATAAATTGAGACATGTCTGGAAGCTTTTGACTATCACAACAACAATTAAAAAATGAATCTGCAGGAAGTAGGTTGGCTCGGGTGTATCAGAATGTGCAGGAAGTAGGTTAGCTCTGGAGGTATCAGAGTTACCTAGGGAAGAGCAAGAAAATATTTCTTGGATGTATATCATGTATAAAGTCAAATGAAAAAGCAAGTTGTATAGAGAGAACAAATAGAGCTCCCCATAGTTCTGATAATTTAAGGATGGAACGAGATCCACTATGGACTTAGGCACCAAGCAGGTGTTTATAAATGTGACTTTAGCCTGTCTAGCAACATCCTCCTGAAAGGTACCATTATCTCTAGCTTACGTGTAAAGAGCTCAGAGATCTTCTAGGAAGAACTTTAAGATTACACAGAGGCAGACTGCAAACAGAAGCTTAGGTCTTATTTTATTTATTTATTTTATTTATTCATTTTCAAGCAGAGAGATACAGAGAGAGAGAGAGAGAGAGAGAGAGAGAGAGAGAGAGAGAGAGAGAGAGAGAAAGAGAGAGAGAGAGGACCAGGACCACCACCTTGTGGGTCTGGCATATGTGGGTACTGGGGAATTGAACCCAGGGCCTTAGGCACTGGAGACAAGTGCCTTAACTGCTGAGCCATCTCTCCAGCCCGAGAAGGTTTTCTTTATATGCATATACACATTTTTTTACAGAAAAGTAAATAAATTGCATCAAATCAATAAATTCATTTGGAAGCTACAAGCACTTGAGGATTTTTGTTGCTTTGGGTTATCACCACTCCTGTTAGTAAAAGGACAGATAGACATTGACTTTACTAATTTTGTGGCCTTATATTAAAAGGAGAAGAGGAAAATGCCTGGTGTTCCAAATGGAAACATTTGCCATGTAGAACCAGAACCACATGGGGGACATAGTGGACCAGAGCTTCAGCGCACTGGGCGGTAAGTCTAAGAGTTTCACAGCTGGCACTGCTTGCTTGGCAGATGTCGTATAAAGGAAGGAGGCGTCTCTTCTCTGTAGTGGGACTTAATTGTCTGGGGTTGACTTTTCAAATGGAACGGTTGTACATCTTATGAATCTAATATTGTATTTATTCATTCAAGTTTCTCGAACCATTTATGTTCAGTCTCTCCTTCAGTTCTTCCCACACACTGTTTTCTCTGATTTGAATACCTTCCCTTTTTATCATCTCCTGGTGAACTCCACGTATCCTGTGTCTCAGCTTAGATATCAACTTCCTTTGGAAGTCCTTCCAGTATTCTCTATAGTTGAAATTAGGCATTCTTGTTATATAATGTCATGGCATTGATTTCTGATTCCCCCTTCTCCTCTACCACTACTATAGCATTATATTATTATTGCTTGATGAGTTGTGTTTATTGCTAAACCATTTTCTTCAAAACAAAAAAGGACTCTATCACAGTACCCTACATAGAGTCAGTATCTGATGGGTGAATGCTTTCAGCATCTATTGTGTAGCATGGAATGGACTAGGTATGGATAAATGCTGGATCATCATTTTAGAATAAGAAGTTCCTCTAATGGGTTGGAGGATGGTTATTATCTTAGATATGTGTGTCTCCAAGTAGGAAATCTATTCTTCTAGGCCAATATTTCAAGGATAGTTATCCAAGGAAGAGGTGTGCTATTGTAGGTGAGGGCAGCTGGCCCTAGACTGGGAGGTTTTACTTCCCATGGAGGAAAATGGTAAAAGATGAGGTTGTTGGGTATTGGTGTGACATCAGTGGTGTCTCCAGATCATGGGAGAAGATTGAGAGTCTGGTCTGGCTTTAGATTTGTGCCTCTCTACAGAGGATCTGCTGGGTGGAGTTTGTCAGGGCAGGACTCAGATCATCTACTTCCTTTTTACCTTCTGCTTACTTCCTCTTTTATCCTCAGTATTTTTACCTAATAGAAGCTCAAGGAGTTTTGGAATTGTAGAGCATGATTTAAAAAATTTTTTTTTATTGTCCATAACAAGTTACATTATTTAATGGGCAAACAATAAGTTGTTGTCCCCCATTCCCCAATACCCCTCTTCCCCTTTACTTTTGAAAATACAGGGGAAGTCAGAACGGGGGGGGGGGGAAGAAACAGGATGGAATGGCAGTTAACTAGTAGTGTCCTAAGAGAAGAATATATTTTCTGGTTGGAGGAATGTGTTAGAGAGTAGGAGAAGATAATTCTATTATGGAGACCATTGGCAGAAAGGAGGAGCCTTTGAATGTGGGGGGTACTGCAAAAGAAGAGCAGCCTGAAAGTTAAGCTTGCCTTTCTTTCTTTCTTTCTTTCTTTCTTTCTTTCTTTCTTTCTTTCTTTCTTTCTTTCTTTCTTTCTTTCTTTCTTTCTTTCTTTCTTTC
>PVHP010029655.1:0-22232 GCA_004024765.1 Zapus hudsonius
GCCACAAGGACTGATCCAGATGGTTCACGGAGGAGGATATCCAGCTGATTGGGGATGGGGAAGGGGGTGTTGGGGAATTGGGGATAACAGCTCATTGTTTGCCCACTGAATAATGTAACACAGTATGGACAATAAATATATATTTAAAAAAAAAGAAACAGAAACCGACTTTGCAGAATGAGAATCCCTTTAGTGAGCTAAGAAAAAGAAAAGACATGCATTCAAAAGCTGGATGCTAATCTTAATTAATTGAAGTGGAAAGACCTACCTTAACTGTGAGTGGTACCATTCCATGAGCTGGGGCCTGCAGGAAAAAAAGGGTGCAAAAATGTTGGCCAAGCATCAGCATGTATCACTCTGCTTCCTGAGTGATGAATGTGACCTGCTGCCTCAAGCTCCTACTTCAGGCTTTCCTCACCATGATGGACTGTGACCTTAAACTGTAAGCCCAGACAAAATCTTCCTCCCTTAAACTGACTTTTGTTAGATAATGTGTCCCAGCAATAAGAAAGATGACTAAGGCAGATGCCATTCTTAGAATTCTGCTTACAGCATTGTTCCCATGCTGAAGAGCAAACTTTTCACCATGGCCTCTGTGAGCTTGCAACTTGTCTGTGGCTCCAGCCTTATTTCATAGCAGGCTTTTATACTTTCACTTGATGACCATACATACCATCATTTTTTCAAGGGCCTTTGCTGGCTTGCATCTCACTATATCAGTTCCACAGCACAACATTTTTTAGTCTTTCAGACTTCCACCTCATGATGTAGAATCAATATTTTGGGAAGATAGGTATGATAATATTCAATTTTAAATTTTCTTTGTAGGGTGACATGTCAAATACATAGCAGTGGGGGAGAGCTTTGATGAAATCATTTGCTGTCATGCATGATAGGCTGGAGTGAGATGGCCTTCCTTCACAGGCAAGATGGTACAGGACAACATGTCTTAAAATGTCAGATATTATCTGCTTGCTACATTTCTGGACAATTTCTGTTGGCTCTATCGGGTCTATAGGCCTAATCTGTTTGGCACATAAGTTACTTACAAAATCAGTTTCATGCTGATTTTATCTTGAAGTTTGTAAAACAAAAACTTCACACACACCAAATATTACAAACATATTTCACAAAATTTATATAGATGCCACGAGTTCAGTATTAATACTTATGTTCTTCAATTATTATTTTTAATGATATGTGATAGTAAAATTTACTAGGTTCTACAAGCTATTCAGATCCCACTCACTCAAAATAATGATATTTTTATGTGATTTAATTTTAACGCCTTGCATTCAATTTTAAACTTATGTTTTTACTATTTATCATCATCGCTATATGCTATCCATGAGTTCACCTCAGGTTCTCTTAAAACTTTCTATACATATAAATGGTGATATATTAGGATTTCAGGGAAGTCTGTGCTATGGTGTTATGTAGGCATAGTAAATATTCTAGATAATCATATGAGTACTGGATGATACCAAAAAGTTTAAAAATTATATAAATTTACAGCTACTTAGTTCTGTAGAATTTGATTCAGGAGGGATCTCTGGAATTTAAAAATCCCTGTGTTACCAAATACTGTCTAGTAAGATAACATTTGGGGGAAATTATATAAGAGACACAAGTGCTTATCTAGCTTCCATGATGTATGAAGGAACAATGAGGGAAAGGGGGAGAAAGGTATAATTTTAGTTTTTAATTTGTCAGTCTTATTACGAATATATAATAGAAAAACCACAGCACAAGCAAAAACTATTTGAATTGTATCTAATGAGCAGGAGCTAATGGTGGAAAAACTTGAAATCTTAAATGTACAGTGAATTTGATGGATTCCTGACACATCTGACATATGCTTATTTATAGAAGCAGGATGAGGTTTGAACAATGTTTGAATTAATAGGACAATAAATTTTATGTGCTGTTTTACGCTTTCATATGGACACTCTTGCTCTCTCACATTTTTTTGTTCACATATGCACACGAACACACACACGCACACAGAAGGCAGATATGTGAGTATGAATTTTCTTATTGTTATTGTCCCAAAGATCTCAGCTCAGACAAGGGTCTATCAGATGAGTTACTCTCTGGTGACAGACACTGCTTCTAACCACTAAGGGCAGAGCCATATCATCCACTATACACATCTCTGCCTTAGCTGAGATCTTACCACTTAACCTTTTATTATGCAGTTGGGCCCATCTTTTCCCCCAACCTCCTCCAGTAGCTGTCTCCTATCCTGGGATGTGGCAGGTTATCCCTGGACTCCCTGCCCTGTCCTTGTTTACAGGCCTGCAGTGTAGCTCAGTCTTAAACAGTTGAACTCTCTCGAAATGGTACCTGTGCACAGTCCTCTGAGGCATGGGGAGTGACCACACGGACCTGTTCTTTACATTGACCGATCCACCTGCCAGTTCAGCCACTGTCTCACCATAACCCCCAAGTAGATTCTCAAGTCTCCGGAATATTGTAGACTTGCCCTGTGGATAAGACTGCCAGTGTCTGCACACTTGGTCCACTTGGCTTACCTAAAGGATGAGGCTCTGTGTCCCCTCCCCCAAGGGGGTTAAAGTACTGGTGTCCTATGGTGGAGATCCTTCTCATCACATTGCCTTGCTGTTCTCTGCCACTATCAATCTGCCTTGCATCCTGGACTGTGATTTCCAATGCTCTCGCATACTTGCTGTTCTTGGATTAGCATCTGTTCTTGATTACACTGCCTTTCTCATTCACTATGACACACTGAGGTGGCTTCTAATTTGCCATCTTCTGCCAGAGACATTTGCTTTGGTGTGTTTATTAAAATTTCCTTTCTTTTCCTTCCCTTCCTTCCTCGGCTCCTCACTCACTCCCTCACTCTCTCGCTGACTCCCTAGCTCCCTCCTCTCTCTTCACCTTCCTTCCATGTTTTTACTGTTTCACAGGCTGGTCCCAATCTCTTATTTTCTGTATTTATATCCTCTCAGAAGCACAACATATTTTGAGGGTTATGCTTTACTGTTGATTTATTTTTTACATCATCTAGGATTTACTTGAATCTTACAGCTTACTCTGTTTACTTCTGTTAATACTTCATGTAGAAAACTTTTTGATCTACGTGTCTGGAAGATGGTCTAGCATTTACTTGTTCTATTTTATATTAAGTATATATTTACAGCAAGCTTCAGTCGAGAGTAAAGATGAAATGAATTATAAGATAAACTGCTCAGCTTTTTTTTTTCCATAACTCAAATGGAGTAGCCAAGGAAGGATACACAATCCAGGCGTTACTCCATATCACTCCCTTCTAAAAACTATGACACAATAGAATCCATTTAAATCTTATAGAGAACCATTGCTTTTTGTTTATTTACTTATTTTGTTTTTTGTTTAGAGCAGGAGATATTCACAAGCATTCTTTTGACAATATCTCTTCGGATATAATATGCCAATGTCTCTTCGGATGTTTCCTGTGTTCTCAGTTGTTTGAATATCAAATGATTTTTATCTCAAGTACAATTTCACATAATTATGGCCAACTAAGGCATGTACTCACTGTATGCATCATCTAGTTCAGGGACAATGGGACTTCCTGAATGTAATACCAAAGTGATATGACAAAATTTGTCTGAAATGTGAGCAAAATGATAAGATAACATGTTCCATTTGGACATGAGACATTGAACCTGTGAGAGGACCCAGTTACTTTGCTACTTGAAAAATACAGAAAATTCTGGTGAAATGGAAGAAGATAGACAGTGATTTTAAATCTGATTTTAGACATTTCAATATGAAAATTATGCAGCATTTTAATGATCATGTTTAGCCGCTCAAGAGCTTTTGTTTCTTTTATTTCCTATAATATTCCATATGTGAATATTTCCCCTTAAAATTATGTATAAAAGTTTACCATAGGTTTTTTTCTTTCAATGAACAAAGATTAAAATGATTATATTGGCATGATGTAGCAGTTAATTGAATATCATCCAATAAATTACAATAAATCTGTTTCTGAAAATGTTGATGTTTACGTAGACCATTGTTTATTGTATGTTGCTTCTTTTTACTCACCAAATTGCATCTTTGTTTTTCCCTACTCAAATTCCAATACAGGTATTATTTTCAGATAAATATTGTGTGCACAGTCAAATTTGAATAATTTTATGGGTAAAGCATGCCTGAGTTATTTCATAGAATACAGTTACATCAATATTTACTTGTTAAAGTTTCGACCCCACAGTGATTACCAGCAATCAGACAGAAGAAGACCCTCAGTGTTATGTGGGAGGTAGGAGAGCAACAATGGTATCCCTTCATGATTTGTCCATAAGAAGCTTTATTTAGTATTTATAAAAAATATTCAATTGGGAAACCTTGTTTATTTCTTAAACAGGGAACCAATATGTGCAGATTCTATATAGGTTTTGCGCTGAAGTTTCCCCTTATCAGTTTTCAGAGTTTTTGTTTGTTAGTTTATTTTGTTTTTGTGTATGTTTTTCTTTTTTGAGGTAGGGTGTTGCTCTAGCCCAGGCTGACCTGGAATTCACTATATAGTCTCAAGCTGTCCTTGAAATTATGGTGTTCCTTCTACCTCTCAAAAGGCCCTTTTTATTACACACACAAAAAAAACATTAAAATAACTCAACCACAGAAATAAAATTATTAAATTATATGTTAATTTGATGATTCCTCCCCTAAATTCAGATAAAACAAGTCCAATATTACTAGAGGAGTGTCTAAAATCTATTTTCTATTTCTTTACCAAGTAGAAATCCCTTCCTCTCTTTTGTACCCTCTGCTGTTCCTTTATCCTCTCCTGTACCCCAACAAATAAGCACACACTCATTCTTCATTTAATTCAGTTAATTTGATGCTCTTCCAATTTTCTACTTTTGGTTATAACACAGTGTTATTATGGGCAGGATTTAAATAATATTAATTTATTTATATAAGAGAGGAAACAACAGGCTGCCCCAGAACATTTTGATGCTGAAAACAAAGTCCAAATGCATGAACCACATTTGCATCTGACTTTATGGATACTGGCAACCGAATCTGGGCTGTTAGGCTTTGCAAGCAAATACCTTTAACTGGTGAGCCATTATCCAGTCCAGGGGAAAACTTTAACACACCACACACACACACACACACACATATTAGGTCCAGGTGTGGTGGCACACATCTTTAATCCCAGCACTCAGAGGCAGAGGTAGGAGGATCGCCATGAGTTTGAGGTCAGCCTGAGACTACATAGTGAATTCCAGGTCAGCCTGGGCTAGAGTGAGACCCTACCTCGAAAAACCAAAACCAAACCAAACCAAAAGAAACCCATTAAAATTAACATAGGGCCCTCATTTTCATTTCTTTACTTAAAATTTGATAAGAAGAATATTCACATCTTGTCATATGAATGACTTTCCCCCCAAACATTTACCATTTTTAATTGAGTCAGAAATCTTAGATTTTTTCAGACTATTTTTAATGCTCATAAAGTCATTACTTTTGCTTGTCTCATGCATGGAATTTATTTGCCTCTTCTCAGTGACATCTCATACATAAGAAATATATTTACCAAAGCACTATTAATTCTCATTTAAAATCATATATATATATGTGTGTGTGTGTGTGTGTGTGTGTGTGTGTGTGTGTGTGTGTGTGTGTGTGTATCCATGCAAGGAAAACATAAGCAAGGAAAACAACAGCAAAATCATATATTTTCAACCCCTTATTTTTCAGATATTGCCATATTTTTCAGTGTGATTGGGTTACTATTCTACACATTACAATGTTCACTGAGAAGGTCAGAGAAAACAGATTCCATTTCTGTGGTTAAATCCTGCTTGCAACTTCACACAATGTGAAATTCAGAAGATGGAATCTCTTTGAAAGATAGTGGCTTTCATGCTTCCGATTTCTTCAGTGCTATTCTTTCGATGTGCTTGCTGCAATATACTAGTTTCTTTCTTAAAAGCTAAGTATAGCTATCAAGATCAATACGTGTCTTAAGAGAGAATTTGGAATTTTCGAGAGACACCCATTCAGTAAGTCTTTACACAATTGAACCTTTAAGATGAGTAGATGTTTCTGGAGAATGTTTGGGAATTGCAAAGTTTTAGCTAACTCATTTCCTGTGGATCTTTCCCATGTACTTTTCTTTATCACTCCCTCAGAGAGGCTCTTAAATCTCAAAGCTATTTTGTTCAGTTTGTTTTGAGAGTTTTACATGTTCTTCTTCTGTTGACATAAAACCAGGAGTGGATTTGGTAGTTTAACAAAAACTCACCTGTTGGTATGGAGTCTTTAGAAAGAAATGTCCTCTGAGTGTGCATAGGTCATAATCCTCTCCTTGAGACTTGGTGGAGAGTAATTCTTTATGTCAAAAAAGTTATCTCGAAGGAGTTTGTTCTTTGAATGAATGTCATGTCAGCTGATTTTTTTATTCTCCTGTTGTTAAAGAAGAGATTATCTAGACGAGTTTAGAGTGTTCTGAAAAGCCCAAAAGTGTACGTCTCTGTGCTTGTAAATGCAAGGAGGAGGAGTGATTTGTCCTTACACTGGCAAAGAATTTTCTTGATGTTTTTGTTGAAGGGTGTATTTGTCAACTTATTATTGATGGGGAATATACCTGATAAAATAAGCTTAAGGTAAGCAGGGTTGATTTCAGCTCACACTTCTAGGCTAGAGACTATTTTGGAGAGATAGCCATGGTGGCAGGCGTTTGAGGCAGTCTGGTCTCTTTAAACACAGTGAGCTTGGATTTGGTTCAGGATACCCAGCCCATGATGTGGAACCACTCACCGGTAAGGGCATCCTTCCATTCTATTAACCAAATTTGGAACACCTTTTACAGAAAAACATAGAGATTAGTTTTCATGCTGATTTTCAACCCTGTCAATTTCACAAGAAAGATTCATCATCATAATTCCATTTTTCTTTCAATTTGTCACTCACACATCTTACTTTTAAGGCATTACCTCCCACCTTTGTCCCCATATATACAAGGCCATCTCATAATGAAAAATAATTTCAGTTCCATCTTCAAAAGTCCCAAGTCTTTAATAGTCTACATAATGTACAAAAGTCTCATCTGATGCTCTAGGTAAGTTAACTGTGAGCCCTGTAATAACAAAACAGAAATTACATACTATTAGCATATATTGGCACAGAACAAGCATTTCCATGACAAAAGGGAGACCTAGGTGTTTGTCAAGATATAATTGAAACAATATACAACCAGAACCCAGCAGGGAAAACACCACGCCCGACAGCTCCATATCCACAGCTGGGATTTGTGATGACATCCTCTGGGCTCCAGAAGTTCTGTGTATCTCTGTCCCTCCTGCTGTGCTGCCTGTAAGCTGTCTCTCTCATGGGCAGGATCTGCTAGAGTCCATAGAGTCTCTGGACAAATGCCCCAATGGACCTGACATCTATAAGATCATGTGGTTTCCATTTCAAGTTATTACTCATCTTCACAGTTCTCTCCCTTTTATATAGTTCAAAAACTCAACCCTTGAGAAGGTGTTGTTCATAGTTAAGGTGGATTATCCCATTTTAATGAACCTAATTAAAATCAACCCACACAGAATGACAGAGGCTAAACTACAAGATCTCTCACAGGTGAATTTAGTCCTATGAGGTTGAAGATCAATCTATGTAAACACTTACTAATGCAGACAGTTATTTTGCTGGAAAATCAGTGAGTAAAATATCAGCTAGCTGTGAGGTGCATGATTGAGGAAAACAGTAAGTGGACCCACACTGGCTGATAGCTGTTTTATTGAGATGGATCTAATGGGATATATAAGTTAGACCAAAGTTGTAGAGATCTTGGGGTTCACCACACAAGGGAATACACTTTATTTTGTGAATATGTAGTAATCATCCATGTCAGTGTTATCACAAGACTTAACACTATACCAGGACAGACCAACAAAATAAGAAACCATGATGCAAACAAAGCATGAGAGAAAACAATCACTTAATCCAAACATTCATAGAAAAAAAAAACAGAGTTGTTATATTTTCTCATGCATATAAACTTGAACATTAAAATGAAAATATACAAGTTGACTTTTCTTGGGCAATTAATAGAAACAAACCCAGAGAGTTCAGACATGATACCATTTACACTATTGTCATTACTGGTACGTAAGATATTAGAAAACATCTATATCATCAACTTTGCTTTTTAAGTCTTAAAAGAAAAACATACCAGATACAGTTCACTTTAATTTAAAGAAAACAAAACAATTTTTATGAATGCTAAAATTGGGCTAACATGTGGACATAACTACAGTTGGAACATAAATACTACCAGAGCAGATATCATACAATATAACTCTGCCAATCATCTCTAGGTACCATATGAATTAGAAGTAGAGTTTAGAGCATTCTATTATTTATTTATTTATTTATTTATTTATTTATTTATTTATTTATTTATTTTGGTTTTTCAAGAGACGGTCTTGCTCTAGCCCAGGCTGAGCTGGAATTCACTATATGTATAATCTCAGGGTAGCCTTTAACTCACAGCAATCCAATCTCTGCCTCCATAGTGCTGAGATTAAAGGTGTGTGCCATCACACCTGGAGATCATTTTGCATTTTTTATAGCCTTGATCTGGTAGGAGTCTTCTGAGTAAACTTTCTCCTCATATTTTTTAAAGTTTCATAAGCTCTAATATGTCTTTAGGAAAATCTACCTTTTCAAAATAGTCATAAGCAGATAATAACAAAAATGGATGAGTCCCAATGGGGCACTGGCCTAGAAGAATAGCCACTTTATTCCATAAATTGTCTCATATATTGGAATCATTCCACATGTTAAGTGGAGATTAGTATAATATTATAGTTCCTATAATTTATTAAGTACTACGCTAAGTGCATTTCATCAATTAACTTGTTGAATCCCAATATGCTTATTAGGTCTATACAATTACTGCAGCTCACAGAGGAGAAATATAAGCATATTCCTGATAGGAGTAGGAGTCAGACTGAGAGGTGGAATTTGATCTCATGTCTTTCAGGAACAAAACCCAAACCTGATGTTATTCAACATCCCTGTTTAATTTTTCTGAAGCAAGTCCAGGAAAGATTAACAATCCTGGATTCTATAGGAATAATTAGAAAATCCTTATAAACATTATTTATATCAATTGGAGATAAAGATGCACCTTTTGAAAGTGATGCTAATAGACTTATATGACAGATTGGTAAGGAAAAAACGAAACAAAATATGTGAAAATTCTCATCATCCTGTTTTCTTCTTCTTTTTTAAAAAAATTTTATTAAGCAGAGAGATACAGAGAGAGAGAGAGAGAGAGAGAGAGAGAGAGAGAGAGAGAGAGAGAGAGAGAGAGAGAGAGAGAGCACACCAGGGCCACCACCTTATGGGTCTGGCTTATGTGGATACTGGGGAATTGAACTTGGGGCATTAGGCACTGGAGGCAAGTGCCTTAACTACTAAAGCCATCTCTCCAGACCTATTTTCTTCTTTATAGATGATTTTTTAAAAAAATTTTTTTGATTTATTTGCAAGCAGAGAAAGAAAGAAGAGAGACAGAGAGAATGGGCACACCAGGGCAAACAGTTGGTGCAAACAGGATTCCAGATGCATGTGCTACTTTGTGCACATGGTTTTATGTGGGTACTGTGGAATCAAACTAAAGTCATTTGGTGTTTCAGGCAAGCGCCTTAATGGCCGAGACATTTCTCTAGCCCTATAGTTGATTTCTTAATAGCCATCTATATACTTGTTAGTCAAAAGTAATGCATAAAAGAAAGGTTATATTCCTGAGCTTCATCAAAATTTCCCAAAGTAAAATGTAAGAAGAAAAAATTTCAAAGGAAATTATTTTTTAAAGTTTAATTTAATTTTGTTATTACTATTCATATTGTTATTGTGCTTCCCTTTTGTTGAGACAGGTGATATTGTTGCTGCAAAGGAATAGCTAGATTGCAAACAAATATCTTAGAGGTTGTCTCACAAGCTTTTGGTTTCCCTCTCTCAGCCTCTCATTTTCATATGCATGTTGGAATCAGAGAATCAGAGATGAAAATACCACTTAATGTGGGTGTTGGGAAATTCAACCCAGGCCAACAGTTTCACAGCCTTTTATTATCTGAGTCATCTGATTAGCCCAACAATACACATTATTTATACTGTTTTCTTGGACAACAATAGTAGTAAACAGAAATTTGAAGCAATGGATTTTCTTTCATTGCTTCTGTAAAAATGAATTTGTAATCCATTAAGAAATTATTTTCAATATATTCAACTTGGTCACACAGGTCTAATTATTATAATTATAACATCTAAGGGTTTCCATGGAATCTATGTAAAATTTTTCTAAAGGCTATATCTTTTCAATATCTTCATTATAAGTATATACATTGTATGATCAAATCTTGTGAAGGTGTCCCTGTTTCCCTCTTCTCTGTTCCCTACCCACTGGGGTCCTTCTTTGGTGTGCATACTGGATCTGTCCATAGCTTAGGGGGTTATGAACTGCACCAGAGGTAACTGGTTTTTCATTCTCTTTTTTTCTTTCCCCCCTTATGTATTGTTGCTGAGGGAGGCAATGTTTCTTGATATTCTCCCCGACCATGGCTCTTAAATTCTTTCTTCCCCCTATTCTGCTCAGTTCACTGAGTCATGGTGGTAAGTCTGCTTTATTGTTGAGATCTTAAGTATCTCTGGATCTTTGCCCTGGTTTGTATTGGGTATCATTGGTGTCTGTCTCCATTGACCTTTCTTGGGTTATCAGATTCTGTGGTGATTGGTCTCCTGTTTGTCTCATCACTTTCTTGTAGTTTTTATTTGGGCCATGTGTGAGGGCCAAGGGTGGTTTGTCTCCTGCCAGGATGTCAGCCATCATCCAATTCTTGTTGGTAGAATTGAGTTGTCCACAGCTCTCTCAATGCCTTCTGAAAAACACAAACAGAATCTCCATCAGAGAGTGAGATCAACATAGGTTAAATGAGACAACATTGCTATTTTGGTTAGCTCCTAATTGGTGTAGCCTCTCTGTAGCTCTCTGGTAATGGAATTTTCCCATAGGAGCCTAAGTTCTTGGTCCCTGTAGGGTTATGCCCGGGATCCCAGTTCCAGTTAAGGGTTCCTTGTCACTAAGCAGATCTCTTTGCCAATCATTAAGCCAGTGATTTCCCTACTTGGTTTACTGCCACTGTTGTACAGATGAGCATTTCTTGACTTGTTGGTCTCTTCCATACAGTCATGTGTTCAGCATTCTTGTGACAAATTTCTATATTGTATATCAGTTGTCTCTGCTTTCTCCAAATATCATTGACCAATTTCCTCTGACAGCTCATGCAACACCTTCCAGTGTTACACATGCTACCATCTGGGAGCTGGTTACCATTCTGGGTCTAGCAGGATCTCTTGGTGTTGTTCGATGACACTGTGATTTCTTCAGCACTAGGGTCTTGCCTTAGGCCTGGGGAAGATATTCAAGAGCTTTGACAGAAGTCTGTCACATTTTGGGAACCTTGTGGGTCTCTTTGATCTACATCTCAGTGTGGGAAGGAACCAATAACGAGGCTATACCTTTTTAATAACTATTTAGTATTTAAGTTAAGCAATAGTATTTATTCTGGGAAGAAAAGTTTGGCTTAAGAAACTATAAGCAAATTGAAAACACCACAGAAAAATCTTAGATGTAGATGTTACATGCTCTATAGCTTACAAACTACTCTGAATACTCAAGTTGAATTTTAAAAAGCTGATAACTGTTAAGACTAGATCAGTGTCTTAGCAGTTCAGCATAATACAGTTTTGTTCTAACTCAGAGTCCTTACAGGGAGGCTGTAAGAGGCCACACTACAAAGCTATGAAGGTGAGCTATAAGTTATAGTGGAGACACCCAGACATGCCAGAAGATGCCAGAACTATAGGTTGTCTGCCAAGGAAAGCTGCAGATGCAGAGTGGAGCTACCCTAGGTATGGCACAGTTGGAGGAATGATGCTACCCATGTTTTTAGGAACCCAGATAATAGTATCTCAAGTCCCAGATACCATATATGGAGTTTGCCCTGCTGGAATTTGGTTTTGTTTTGGTCTGATCATTCTTTTCTATGTCCTCAGATTCTTCTCTTTTGGATTGGCAATGTTTACTTCCTACCAATGCATGCTTGAAGTATGTAGTTCATTTGTTAAATTCATAGGAGCTCACAGTTGAGAGTTGCGTCCAGTCTCAGACAAGACTTGGCACTTACTCATTTGAATAGTATTATGTGTGTTAAAGTCAGTGGGGATTTTTGAAGTTGGACTGAATGTGTTTTGTGTTAGGGTATGACCATGACATGTGGAGACAAGGGGTGTGATGTTATGGTTTAAAAGTGTTATGTTTAAGTGTCTAGTTGGGAAAAGGTGGATTTGTGCTGGATAATCTCTCGTTGTCAACATGAGGGTATATGAAGTCATGATGGAAACATATCTGTCATATCTGATAGAGATTTCAGATATTAGATTTATTAAACTTGGGATACTCACCTGTCATGGTTTGAACCAGGTGTCCCCCATAAACTTAATGTGTATTGAATGCTGAATCCTCAGCTAATGACAGTTTGGAGTTGGAACCTTGTTGGAGGTGTGGTTTGGGAGGCTGGCTTATGGAGGTTGTAGCCAGATTTTGGCACACCTTTCTGCCACTGTTTGCCATGCTATGGAAGAAGTGGTGTCCACCCTATACTCATGCCATTGTTTTCTCTGCTTCATGGAGCTTCCCTTCAAGTCTATAAAATAAACCCATGCCTCCCACCCATGGTCGGGTTCTGTTCTGCACAGCAACAAGAAGCTTGACTAAAATACCACCTTAAGTGTGGGTAACACCATTCCATGGGCTGGAGGACCTGGGCATTCATCCCTCTCTGATTTCTCCCTGCTGATGTGATGATGTGATCTGGATTCCTGCTCCTGTCATTTTTTCACCAACATGATGGACTTCCCTCAGAACTTTAAGGAGAAATAAACCCTTTTGTTCTCTAGCTGAGGCTTCTGCTCAGGAGATTTTTTTCCAGTGATGATATAGTAACTGCTACACAGGCAGTTGTTCTCTTAGCTGTGTCCATGACCTACAATATGAACTCAATCATCTTGAAGTGAATATCTGTTTTATGCCCTTACTTATCTTGATTTTCTATTATGAAGACATCACAAATAGCCAAGGCATAAAAACTTCCTGTCATATTAAATTCAAGAATCATGTTTTTCAAGTAGGAGATAATAGGTAAAGATGAACTTGAAAACAGAGATGGAGAGGTATCTTATCATGGTCTGGAAGAATGCCGGACCCAAGGACAGAGTGAGTACTTTCTATGAATAGTAAAAAACAAAAAAAAAAATGGAGTAAATATATTGATAAAATGGACTGTCCTTGTAAATGATAATTTTGAACAAATGTTTCAATTTAAAAGGGTTGTTGAAGTGACTAGCTATTTTGTTATTGTAGCAAGATTTAAAAGCTTTAGGAAGGAAAGAATTGAAATTATTTTAGGAAGAAGTATTTTTTTTTCAGCTATCCATGTCTAAAGGTTAAGCTAGCCTATTAAGCTTTAGGTTAATTTCTTTCCCATTATTATGTGACAGTAATAATATTATTAGTGGTAATTACTATAATCAGTATAGAGGACATAACTTCTGAATGCAAAAGTATACCCTCAGTGCTAGGGAATTGTAAGCACTATGTTATGATGATACAATGTTACATGTTCATGACTTTACATTTTTGCTGGGATTTGGAAAGTTGAACCTCCTTTCCTGAGGGACCAAAAATGAACTAAATCCTAGATTTCAGTTAAAGCTCTAGGGTTTTAAATAAAGTGTGAGACTTTAGTAGCTGGGAGATTCTCAGCATAGCAACATTTAGTAAAACTAACTGAAAAAGGATGATCACAGAGGATTCCAAACCTTAGTGTGTATGATCTTGGATGCTTACTTTGATTTCTTTATTTTGGAAAAGTACCAAAAACAGCATCTTCTGCTCCTCCCCCACCCACCCTGCAGGGAGATATCTAGTAGTTATTAAGGCAGTAGTGGTGAGAAAAATTACGAGAGTCTTAGGGCCATGTGACCTGAACTGTTAGCCCAATTTTTGAGCTGCCCAGAGTAGCAAGAGTGTTTTCAGTTCATAGTACCTCAGTTTTCAGAGTGTTCAGAATTCAGAAAGTGAGCCAAGAGTCTTCTTTATAAAAATACTTCCCACTAATACGAAGAGTTTTAAACTACTTTCCATTTTTTTATGTGTGTTTTCTCAGTAGGAGCTGTTCTGTCAGACGTTCAACAAAGTCATTTTTTAATCACAATCACAATGGTAACAGCTTCCTGCAGCTGGGTAAAAGCAGACATTGGACTCGTTGACTTCAAGGTGAGGAAGAAAATCAAAGCTTTGCATTCTTTGGGACAACAGGGATACATTCCTTCCATAATGGCATTTCCAGATTGTGCTGCACTTGTAAAAAATACTGGTTCGCAACAGGGGTATAACAATAGGTACTTTTTCTCCATAGTAAAACACATTCTTCTCAACAGGACATTTCTTTAACAAATATCTAGTTATTTTATTTCTACAGGTGACCTGTATCAAACATGCCCGAGTATGTGATAAAATAAAATAAAACAAAACAACAGCAAAAGAAAACCACATTTGTCTAAAGAGAGTATATACCAGTCCTTGTGTAAAGGATTAATTTTTAAGTGGAAATGAAGTTTGACCTATGTGTCTGATATGCAAATAATATGCAGATTTAAAAAAAGAGTATTGATTTTGTAAGCTAGTTTAAATTGAGTTATGCAATATAATGAGAGCAAGAGCAGGAAAGGGGAGAAGACAGGAAGTAAAACTTCCCTGGTAAATTGGACTCTCCATTTTATCAAATGATGTACTTGAATGAAGTATAGGAAAAAATACAAATTTAAATATTTTAATAATAAACACATAATTCTAGTTTTCCCTGAAGTCACTCTTTTTGCTTATTATTAAATGGGAATAATGATTCCAGAGTATAAATGGCTCCATGGACACCATGAATTGTAAAATCAGGTCAAAAGAGGAGGATGGGAGATGCTGAAATGTGGGAACATAGGACAGCAGAACCACAGTTCATGTCAGCTCTCTTGTGCACAGCACAGGAGTAATGACTTTAATATCATCTATTACTTTATTTTTACAATATCATGGTTCTATAATTCTGAGTAAAACAATAAGCTTACACTATAACCAGTACCTAGGCTTATTGCAATAATAAAAAAGAAGTGCTATTTATCTGATGTGACAATGCTTGATACCAGGAGGGTCTTATCAAATTTCAGAAAAAAAACATAAGTGATTACATATTTCTTAGAAGTAGAATTTTGATTTTAAGAAGATATTTTTAGATACACATAGCTATTTGTTTCCATTTGGAAGTCAGTAATGGCCTTGGAATTTGTAACATCATGAGACAATGTGCTTGGGCTTCTAAAACCAAACTCTATAGGCTGGTGAATAAAACAATTTCTCACAGTTCTGTAACCCAAGATGTCTAAAAATCAAGATGAATAAAGATGCAGTGTCTGTTGATGGACTAGTGTCAAGTCTGAAGATAGCCATCTTCTCTTTGGACCCTCAGAAACCCAAAAGAAAAATGATTTATCTAATGTGTCTCCTCATAAGAGCACTGATTATATTAATAAGATATCTTTCCCCATGATACAATGCCCTGCAAAAATAATGCATGATATAGTATCCTCCTCAAAAATGCCCTACTCCAAATACATTACAGCATAGGTTTTCATTTTTACATATGAGCTTTATGGTATAAACAGTCTATAGTCCATTATTCTGAACAATTATAATTTTTGTAATTTCTATAATTCCCACAATGTCTTGCAGGATGCAGAACTAATAAGTTGTACTGCTGACCCATAGACACATTATAAATTAATTACTTGTTGGTGTAGACTTTACAGGAACTAATTATTTCTTATGTATTTATATAGATATTGCAAGCTGCATGGGAATAGTCATCATGATTTATAATTGTTCTTTGTGGTTGTTTCCATGACAACCCATATGGGGCTAGATAGAAAGTGGGGATTTATGAAACGTATATTGTATTCTGTTTTAGAAAGAGCATCTAATATTGTAAAAAAAACTGATAAAGAATAAAAAATCAACATGTTTATTTTATTGATTTATCCCCCCAAATATGTTTACGATCTTAAAAGATAATTAGATTTACACATTCAACCAAACTGGGTTAGCAGGGAATAGATTTACCTCCTTGTTTGAAGCAACAATACAAATGATGAAATTGTAAAACAAAGGTTTTTAGGTAAAGAACAGTAGCCAATGCAAATGAAAGGAAATTAGCACTGTTTTTCCACCATTTTCTTTCCTGGCAAATGACTAGAAAGGATTCAGTTCAAATAATTTCATAAATAAAATCTAGCCTTGTGTAGTATACTTATATGTTTCCTTGTTTATAATGTCTTGCATATACAATCACAGGGTCCACAAGTTCCAGAATAAATGACAAATGTTTCACCAATGAGCACAAGGGAAATCACCCACACTGGGATACACACAAGGAGTCTCAAATCAGTCCATTCATTCACTGATCTCTCTTGCAGCCTCTCGGGTGGTAGCCAGTCCTCACCTGTTCTTACATCAGGTGCTTATAAGATGGAACACCACAGTAGACTCACAAGGAGCGCTTTTAATGAACTAGACTATGAAAAGAAAGACAAAAAAAAAAAAAGATCCAAAGTCATGAACTTCAAGCCACCTCCTTAAATAATATGGCTACAAAATGTCCCTGAGATTACAGCCATTCCAGCTGTACGTAGCGGTAACTCACCAAGTCTGGTTTTGTGATTTATTCAAAAACTTGAATCAACATTGAATGCAATCAAAAGCAAAATGAGAGTGCATTAATCACAGAATATTTCTGTCACTTGATATCGTTCATCTCTGCAAGTTCATAACCTCAGAGTCTGTTTCTCATCACACTTAACCTGAGGAAACAAAATAGCAAGTAGCTTTTGAAGGACTGAGTGGAGAAGGTTGTGTATTTAATGTAGACATATGAGTCTAAAAGAGCAAGTGCTTTCTTTCTCTTACTGGGCCTCATTTGCAGGACACCATCATCCCACCAGCAGTAAGGAAGTGAGCACAAACTAGTATAAGTTCATGCACACTATTTCCAAGGTCTAAGTATAAATTTTTAGAGGAATTGTTAACATCCACAGAACAGAAGAATTATTAAACTTATTGCTAGTAAATGCTATTGATTTTTGCCGTGGGACATGTGTGAACATGAGTTCTGTACTGAATAATTGGCTTTTGATGTCCTTATGAACATTCATGGTAATTCAACACAGAGAACTCTTTATGCTATTTTATGTTTTGATCAAAAGAGATTTTTAAGGACCTAATCCAGGTATGGTAGCTCATAGCAAGCAAGATGGTAACAGTACTCAGGAGGTGGAGGCAGGAGGATCTTCATGAGTTCAAGGTCATTACTGTCTACATCGTGAGTTCCAGGAAAGTTTGATATAGTTTTTCAAAAAAAATTCTCTGGGAATTTCTTGAATTGTTTTTTTTTAAATCACTTATGTATTTCTGGAATTCTTTTTAGTGTTTCATCATAGAAAAAGAAACGGTGATGGAGGTGCTGTAAATCCATGATGTATGACTGTGTGATTTCCCTCCTGGTTTTGTTTAAACCTCACCCTGTGAATGGACTTCTGGTTTGATGTCTTTGTCATGTACATGCTGGTCCAAAACTGCAACAGAAAAATACATCCTAAGGGGAATCTGTAAGTTGGCTTATAAAAAATTCTGAAATACTATTGAAAAAATGTTCTCGTGGATGATTCCATTCTGCTCTTAAGTTGTGTATGGAAAAGTATTTGTCTTCAAGTCGGAGTGACGTTTGATGATCCAGTTATTGACTAAATGGAAAATTTAACCAAAATTAATATCTCTAAGATTGGATTTTCTCATCCATAAAATTTGTATAAAAAATTTAAGACAATGGATAAAGTAGTTATTAAGTCTTAAACATCTTAATGTAGTACTTCACAGAGTAATAAAATGGTAGTTTATTATTTGATGTCTTGATGCTGATATATAAAATAATAGCCATTCTAATCAGATGGTGCTACTATTAACTTTCAAAGAAACCATGATCGATCATGTTATCTTATGCTCTCATTATAGCTCTTATTATATGCCCAAGATGGAGAACATACAATTCTCTCACTTTTGGTAGTCATTCCATTAGTAGATCATTCTTACATAACACAGAGAAATTCAAAACTCTGTGCAGAATGAATGAGCTACTTTTTCCTTTGGGGAGGTTGACATTTAGCCTTTTAGGTTAATGATGAGTAAAAATGTAATTATGTTGAATTTAGATGGAAAAGTAAAAAAAAAACACATTCATTTTGGAAATTATACAAAGCTCTTCATTTCTACTCAGTAAAAATTACACATAATTGCAATTAGTATTTAGTAAAAATATGAAAAATTATTTGCAAATATTCCATTTTAAAATTTTGTTACTGCTAATCCTCTAAGTAGGATAATTTATGAAAGAGGCTATGATGCTAATTCTTGGTACTCTATGTATATAAATCTCAATAATTATCTATATCAGGTCCTAGTAAAAAACTTGAACACCATGGTTTTATCACAGAAGCCACAATAAATCTCAAATTAAGTGCATTATAACAGATGTAGCTATAGGCCAATACTTAGGAGGAGGATAAAAATAATCTGAAGGAATTTAAATTATTCACCAACATGTCACAAGGAAACACCTAAAGATCATCTGGTTTGATTCTCTTGTTTTTTTCTCAGAAACATATATTCAAGAAGTCAAAATTAAATTAAAATGGCACTAGGAGCCTAGGAAAAAGTTGAAAAATAAATAAATTTTATAAAATAATATTTTGAAGTAATAAAGTATTATCCAGTATTCCAAATTCCTGTATGACAGATTCCTGTATGACAGATTCCATATACTTTATTTTTAAAGATTTTTATGTATTTACTTGTAAGGAGAGAGAGAGAGAGAGAGAGAGAGAGAGAGAGAGAGAGAGAGAGAGAGAGAGAGAGAGAGAGAGAGAGAATGAGCACAACAGAGCCTCTAGTCACTGCAAATGAATTCCAGATGAATGTCCTACTTTGTGCATCTGGCTTATGTGGGTACAGGGCTTTGGAGCAAGCACCTTAACCACTGAGCAATCTCACCTGCCTGAGTCACAGTTTTTTTAAAGAGATAATTTTTTTGTCTTCATGGGTGAACTTTTATTTCTTCTAGAATCATGATCAACTTTCCTTCAGAGAGAAAGGGAAAGTCAGCTAAGAAGAGGATGAGTGAGTGTATGCTATCAGATTTTCCTTCCACATAATAGGTACTAAGTAGCTTGCTCTCCAACACCAGTGGACTACGAAAGGAAAATGTGGACCTAACCATGAGGCACATTTGTCTTGAGCTCATGTTGTGGGCTGAAGCTTTAGAGGAAGAGATATGTTACAGAATTCTACTGGGAACTATGAATGATACTATTTCAATTTTTGCTCTAAATCATTAGCATTAGTTAATTCTATGTTTTAGTGATCTTCTTGCCACCTGCTTTACAGAAAATACTGGGAATTATTCAGTGAGGACACATACAGTGATACCCTCCTTGCCCATACCATACTTTAGTTTTTTGTTTACTACACACTCAAAATGGCAGGTATTTCAAAATGCATGTTGTTAACTTAAACTTTGACATTAGTACTCATCTTTGGTGTCCAATTTTTAAAAATTTAGAAAATGACATTGCATTCAAAATAAGAACTTGAAAAATATGTTTTTTAATACTTTCACTATAACTTCCCCTATGAAACCAAGATCTACCTTCATTCTCTCTTCAGAATCGTGTCCTAACTTATCTCCTTCCTTCTACATGTGTTGCTAACCAGAGATTACTTTGCTTTCAATATTCAGTTTCAAAGTATTTTGTTATAAAAAATTGTATTTCCAAGTCTCAAATCATTCACCTCCTTATAATAAACCACTCAGTTGTTTGATTGGATTATGTTTACATCCAATATAATCCCATACTTTTCTCCCTCAACCTCCCCACAATATTTTAACAACTATACCCATTTTATTATTCCTTAACCATGGTAACCATGATTCTGACTTTTCTGGCAATGCCTCTTTTTTTCCCCTAAACCACAAGTCCCCCTTTACCTCATATTTATGACTACAAAAAGTCAAGATCTTTTTTTTTTATCCACTTGGTCCCAATTCAAATACATGTTTTTTTTCTGTATACTAATTATCACTATTGAGCCATTACATTACTTAAGTACTTCCTTTTTGCTTTTGGGTTTTCTTTCATTTCATTTCATTTTTTTATTACAATTTAAGCAATAAGAAAGAAAATGACTGCATACCACTCTCAGAAAAGTAAACAACCAAATACCTGAATGGCTGAAATTTTGGCTGCTTTTCTGTGTAGACCTAGTCTCTGGAAGTTTAAATCTGAGGGAGTCCAATCTTATTCCTTGAAAGCTAGAAACTAAAAAAGAATAGAGGACACAATAACATTGAGGTTTTATATGAATTCATGGTAACGACATTACTGTACAAACATCTTACTGCTGTGGGTTTTTTTTTTCCAGAAAATCTGTTTAACTATTGCTAGGTTCAACAACAAAAATAACTAGAAAATTTGTTGCTACAAGAAAGAATGGTCCTCTTACAAAGAAAAATACTTTAATAGCTTGGCAGTTGGCAGGACTTAAAAAAATTAAAGATTTAATGAGGGTACTTATACCCACCCCAGAGCACTGATGGAAAGTTTTATTTTTTTTCTTTTTCCTTTTTATTAAGTAGAAATTTTGTATAACTATATCACATGTTGGTATGACCATTTCCCTCCTTTCTGCCTCTACTCAACTGAGGGCCCTCCATAGTGGGATTTCTGGTATTCACCATGGAGTTGTGAGATTATGTGGAGTTATGAGTTATGAGAGCAGCAACAGAGTATTCTGGAAACAATACTGTAGAGGAATCTTAAAAAGAACTAAAAATGGAATCATCTAATGAAAACAAATGTTTCCACGTACTGGTAAAACCTAAAAACTATATGTCTTCAGCATAATGAACGCCTATGGATTCTGTTCATTTTAGTATTATAAAAATTTCAATATTAATTGAAAATAATTTCTGAAAGTTAACAACTCTCAACTAAAAAAACATAGTTGACAGAAGATCATATTTAGTTACTTCTGCCTTTGAGTGAACTTGACAAAAAATATTAAATTCCCAAGTGAGGAATTCGGCAATATATGTATGCGTTTTGGAAGGAACCAACAAAAGCACAAAGTATTTTTAATTATTTTTTTTGAAGGAGAACTGGTGATCAGACTTTGAGCCAGCTTCATAGTAGGCAAATGTGTGGCTCCGTCTCTGAACTAAGACCTTCCTGGAAGACGTGTTATAGAATTTTCAATATCCAGGGTGTCTTTTACTATTGTTTCCTAGAATGAATATTTGCCAGCTTCCTGGTCATTCTGCAAAAGTTAGCAGTACCGATTTTTTCTTATTTGTTGTAACATTGAAATGAGGAACCTCTCACATGATCACATGACTACCATATCATTGCAAGTCTTAAAAACCCGGAGGAAGTTATGCTGAAGCTTCATTCTTTTGCTTCTGATATTGAAATGTCAAAAGAACTTATTTCTGAGACTGTATGTGCACTTGAAGACATCTATATCGGCATTCATCTTCCCTTTGCTGAGCAGCAAAGTCATTACATTCACAAAGACATAAAACTTTATGTAAGTTTGTTCGTTCTCAATATAGTTACGATAAGCCAGCAATCTTATTGTGGATACAATTTTCTGAATCCATCTCTAGACAAAAAAAAAATCCCCTTGTTTATGCCTCATCTTTCCCAAATATTTCAAGACTGAATTAATTGAACTATTTAATTGAAATAAGTATGTCATGGGGTAACACTGGCAAAATTTAAGATCCATAAGGCATTGCATTTTAAAAATATAACACTACCTTGAAGAAATACTGAGTTTTCATGATGTTAATACTGGAAATATTCAGGCTGTATTCTACACAGAGAAACAAAACAAAGAAATCCTGCTGAGTGTGCTGGCACCGGCTGGTATTCCCAGCACTTGGGAAGTGTGCTGATTTGGGTGTAAAATGATCTATATAGAC
>PVHP010029656.1:0-22217 GCA_004024765.1 Zapus hudsonius
GAAAATTTCTCCTTCTTTAAAATTCACTGGATGAGTGGATATCAAAGTCATGGTACATTTACACTATGGAATTCTACTCAGCTGAAAGAAAAAAAATGACATAATGAAATTTAAAGAAAAGTGGACGGACTTAGAACAGATCATACTTGGTGAACTCATACAAGAACATAGAGACAAATGCCACATATTCTTTCTGATATGTGGTTCCTAACCAGGTTAAGCTTAAACTCTAAGCAAACCTGAGAGACTGTCAAAGGTGATGGGAGGAATTAGGGGGAGGAGGAGCTGGAGGTTGGGGAGACTTTCCTGGTAAGAGGGTCCATGAATGGAATGGGAGGAAGCCTAACCCCAAGAAAAATTGATCAGGCCTGAAACTCCCTGTCCCAGACATTGGTTACTTCTCACAATGAGCTATTGATCAAAAAGACCATAAGATCCCTAAAACAAGACAGGCTGAAGATACCTTAGAGTAGCATCACAAAACACTGAGAGACCCTGCTAGTTCCAAAATGGTAACCAGCTGCCAGATGGTAGCCTATGTAGTGCTGAATGGTATAACATGAGCTTCCAGGGGAAATTGGTCAATGATATTTGGAGAAGGCAGAGACCACTGATATACAATACAGACTGATTTCACCAGAATGCTGAATACCAGCAAGTCAAGATGTGCTCATCTGTGCAATAGTGGTGCTAAACCTAGAAGGGTAATCAATGGCTTAAAGATTGCCTAAGATATCTGCTCAGTGACTTGGAACCCTTAACTGGAACTGGGATCCATGGCAAGATCTTATTATTATTATTATTTTTTTTTGTTTTTTTGAGGTAGGGTCTCACTCTAGTCAAGGCTGACCTGGAATTCACTATGTAGTCTCAGGGTGGCCTGGAACTCATGGCGATCCTCCTACCTCTGCCTCCCAAGTGCTGGGATTAAAGGCGTGCGCCACCATGCCTGGCCTCATGGCAAAATCTTATGGGGACCATAAATCCGGACTGGAGGGGAAATTCCCACTATCAGAGAGCTACAGAAAGGCTACACCCATTAGAATCTTGCCAAATTTACAATGTTTGTCTCATTTAACGTATAATGATCTCACTCTCTGATGGAGATTCTTTTTGTATTCTGAAGAAGGCAGCAAGAGAGCCATGGATAACCCAATTCCACCCACCAACAAGACATGGGATGATGGCTGACCTTGTGACAGGAGCTGAACAACCTATGGCCTATCACACAGGGCCCAAATGAAACCTATGAGAAAGTGATGCGACAAATAGGAGACCAATCACCACAGCAAGTCTGATAACCCGTGAAAGGTCAATGGAGACAAACACTAATGATATCCACACAACCCAAAGCAGAAGTCCAGAGACACTTAAGATCTCAACAATAAAGCAGACTTAAAACTTACCCACCATGACTCAGGGAGCTGAGCAGAAGAGAGAATTGAACACTGCATATTCTCCCTCATATGTGGTCCTTAACCATGCTAACCGTAAACTCGATGCAGACTAGTGGAAAGAAGTTAGAGTTTATGAACAAGGGGTAAGGGATGGGGGAGGAGAACGGCTTAAGCATGAGGCTAAACCAAATTAGGTTCAAAAACATAAAATCCTCACAAGCATACTGTAACCTATTTAGCAAGTAGTGGGCGTCTACTGGCAAAAGGGGCCATGAGTAGTAGGGGAGAGAGTCTAAGCCTGTGAATAATTGATCAGTCTGACAACCCCTGGTCCCAGCCACCAGTTCCTTCCCTCACTGAGCTGTTGACCAGTGACCCATGAGGTCCCAAAAACAAGACAGAATTCTGTCAAAGACCTTGAATGCCCTCCCCAGGCCTGAGGCAAAACCCTGTTGCTGAAGAAACCACAGAATGCCACCTATCAGCATTGAGAGACCCTTCAAGGTCCGGAATAGTAACCAGCCCCCAGATGCCAGTTAGTACAGTGCTGGAAGGCACTGCACAAGCTGCCAGGGGAAGTTGATCAACAACAGCAGGAATAAACAGAGACCACTGGCATGAAACACAGTCTGTGGCCATGAATAGACTGACCTTACCTCCTACTAGGAGATAACAGTGAACCAAGAAAGGAGCATTCATGCCCCAGGAGAAACCTGGGCCTGGGGGAGACAATCAACAGCTTTTAAATTCGGCCAAATATTCCACTTAGGGAGGGGGAGCCCTTGACTGGAACTGGGGATTCAGGGCGATAGACACCAGATCCCGTACTCTTGGGCTCACAAGAAAAGATGCACTATGGGAGTAATTGACGGGGAGGCTACTAAAAATATAATCTTAGTAATCTAGAATTGTGTATATTTGTTAACCTAGACTGATCTCACTCTCCAGTGGAGATTGTGTTTGTATTTTTCAGGATGCAGTGAGAGAGATGTGGCCCATCTAATCCTACCATCTGACCATAGGCAGATAGCTGAGATCCAGGCAAGAGATGAGCCGCCAGTCATATCGTGGAGGATAACATATGGAATCCTGCAGAGAATGACGGGATGAACAAGGGACCCACAGCCACAGCCATTCAATCAACACAAGATAAGCCAGGGTGACAGAAACCAACAATTTTCGACACAAGACCCCCCTTAATACTTACAGCCTTAATACTCACCCACCACGACTCAGGGAACTGAGTGGAAGAGGGGGCAGAAAGATTGTGAGAGCTGTGGTGGGGGAGACTATCCAGAGGCATGGCACCCCTCAGTAACAACACACCTGGGCCAGGAGAATTAGGCTGAGTACTAGGCTATCCATGGTCCCCTGCCATAAGAACTGATCCAGATGACCCACGGAGGAGGATATCCAGCTGATTGGGGATGGGGAGGGGGGCATTGGGGAATTGGGATAACAACTCATTGTTTGCCCACTAAATAATGTAAGTCATTATGGACAATAAATATATATTAAAAAAAAGAAAGATTGTAAGAGCCATAGTGGGGGAGAATATCCAGAGACATAGCTCCCCTCAGCAACAACACACTAAGGGGAAAAAAAAAACCCTGTCTACCTATTGTGCTATTCATAAACCCCTACCCCATGGACAGATCCAGTATGCCCACTGAGGAGGGTCCCCAGTGGGATGGGAAAGAGAGGAGGGAAATGGGGGTACGTACCATCACAAGATTTGTTTATACAATGTATTGAATCTTTGACAATAAAGATGGGGGAGGGGGCAACGGGAAATTGGGGATAACAACTCATGGTTGGCCCACTAAACAATGTAACTCATTATGAACAATAAAAAAATAAATAAATTTAAAAAATTAGAGTATTACCAGGAACATAGGCCACAAAAAGTGGGTGGCGGTCCATAGCTGCTTATGAGTAAGGGTTCAGCATCAATGACCTTCAAGCTTATGCATATCTAACTAGTCACCTCACAGAACAGGACACTCTGCAGCCCCATCAACTGTGGCCAGGCCTTTCTTGTGCCTTGCAGTAAGTCAGTATTGTCAGAGTTTCTGATTTCCAGAACTTCCCAGAATAGAAAGTCATTATCCTCATCCCATCCCAGGCTCAACAAATTGGGTTTGATTCAAATTTTAGGAGGACCTTCAACAACTTTTATCTCTCCTTGCTTTCTTCTACACTTTTCTTCTCTAAGCTTTTTTTACATAGTAGAGCTATTTTTCTATGTTCTTTAAAGTGCAATTTACATATGTTTTGGAAGCTGGTTGGAATATTAAAAAGATGTTGAAAACCTTTATTGCCCTAGTGTGCTGCAGGAAGCTAAAGAACAGAATGTCTTACAAGGAGTCAGTGAATGTTTCTAAATCCAGTGAGAGCACCTCTGTGGAAGTACAAAGGCCTGAGGGCATCTTTGTTGACAGTATCTTCTCACCTGAGTGTGGATATTAATGAGGGCAAGTACAAGAATGAGACCAATCCCATAGCAGTCTTACTTTAAAGAATATCTGAAAGGAAACCTTTGAAGATATCTCTCTAAATGATGGATAAAGTTACTTTTTACATTGTCTAGATGTTTTTAGATCTTGCTACAATGTTGTATTAGGCTGTTTTCTGTTAAAATAACGAAATCACCTGGGGCATGCTAACTTCATAATGAAAATGTATTTAGTTCACAGTCCTGTGTATTCAAGAGCATAGAGTCAGCTTCAGCTTGACTCTGGTGAGAGCCTCATGGTAGATGGAAGGGTATGGATTGAGGAAGGTGACCATCTTCCCTCCAAAGGTATACCAGGAGGCAGTTCCAGAGTCTCAGGGTTAGCATGGCCAGGTGGTACTGGAGAGTGAGAGACGAATGAATAAAAAACCCTGGACTCGAACACATGCCCATATGTGAGCATGTGTGTGTGTGGAGGCCAGAAACTGGAAGATCCCTCAATAGGTCCTTTAACTTTCTAGTCCTTCTGAATGCTTGGATAAGCCTTTATAGCAAACTAAGGAGAATGCTCAGTGGTTATGACACTTTCCTGCAGAGCCTGATGCCCAGGTTTGATTCCCCAGTACCCATGTAGAGCCAGATGCACAAGGAGGGCCATTCATCTGGAGTATGTTTTCAGTGGCAAGAGGCACTCGCATGCCCATTCTCCCTCTCTCTCTTCTTGAAAATAAATAAATAAACAATAAATAGAATTTTATAAAAGACCATTATAGCACATAGGTTTAGGGGGGAAATTCCATATTTATACTATAGCACTGAACACTATTTTTCCATTTTCTTATAGATTGCATGGGTTGTGGAATATGCTTATATTCCCCCCTTTGAAGGGTTTATCTCTTTCCCATGAAATGTGTTATTTCTTAAACATTTGGTATTTCTAGCATGTTTAAGTCTCAAGCATATGCCAGAGGAAGAAAAGGAAATAGAAGATCTGTAAAAGAAAAAATAAATAACAACACCGGCAGGGCACACGTGGTGATGACTGATAATGAAAGGCACAGAGTACTGTGTACTCGAAGCTTTGGGACTCTCTCCTGAGTGGCACACATTGGTGACTTCCTGTGTGGAGTTCCACGGTCCTTTACACATTATTGCACCTGGAGTCTGCTCCATTTTGCCTGAGCCCTGCTGATGATGACAGATCATCTTAAGCAAAGTGAAACAGGGCTGGTTCAATAACTGATCTCTCAGAAGGAAAGAGAAATGAAAAATAAACTGCTTACCTATTCTTCTATTTCACTGATTTGTAAATGTCCCAAGGCTTGGTTCTCAGGCTGGGGGGATGGCTCAGTGGTTAAAAGGACTTGCTTTTATGCCTTCCAGCTCGAATTGATTCCCCAGTACATGTAAAGGTAGGCACAAAATGGTGCATGCATGTGTGATTCCCAACAAGCCTACAGCAATGGGAGGTGGAATAGGGAGATCTGGAAGCTCACAGGCCACTAGACTGGTGCATGCAGTGACAAAAGCAATAAGAGACCCTGTCTCCTAAAGAAGAGGGGAGCAAATACCAGGGAGAACCAAGATCCATCAAGGCAACAAGAAAAGATAACTGACTTCCTAGCATTGGAGGAGTCATCTCTGTTACATCTGACAGGGTTCGAGACATTACAGTGGAAGCGCTGCTCTCACTGCTAGCCTGACAGTGAGAGCATCATCCAGGAAGATGGCCGTAGACACTGAGGAGCCTCAAAACTCATCAAAGCAGAAATTCAGTGGGTGCAGGGAGCTTAACACTAAAGGAGACTTATAACATGTCTGCCGAAGCTCAGGGAACATTGCAGAAGATGGGGAAGAAAGACTATATGGGCCACAATGTTGGAAGAATTATCCTGAAGCATTGTTATTTCTCCCATTCCATCAGAGATTGACTGATGCATTCATGATCCTACAGTGAATAGCTATAACCCTCTAAGGAGGGCCATCGATGGAATGAGAGCAGTGGAGAGGGGATATAAAAGTATAACCCTATGGAAATATGACCAATATGTGATATATGATATGTTAATATAGCAAAGTTTATAATAATAAAAGTTAATGCCAAAAATTGATAAAAAAAATCTCTTCTTTGGAAGGAAGAGATTCAGTGGATGGGGTATTTGGGAGGGAACAAAGAGAGGGCAATGGGAAGGGATTGTGATCATATATATTGCCTATATTTTTAGAACTTATCAATAAAAATTTGTAAGAAGAAGGTTGAAGGGTAGGGCACTCTGAGGTTGTCCTCAGACCTCCACAGGCACATCATAGCATGTACCCTCACTCCCCATCATCCACACACACAGCTTTGGGTCTGTAATTTTGCTTTCAAATGGGATAAACCATATTTACATAAATACAATGCCACCTGATTGCTATTAGTTTCATGTACCTGACTGTGTATGAATCTTTCTCTCCTAGTTACCTGGTTCCTGTGTTATCACCTATATAACTGTCAGGCAGGAGGAGTAAAATTAGGGAGAACAAACTAGTTTTACTAGGTAGGGCTCAGCTACGGTTAAAGTCCAGCAGTCACTGCTCAAAGTTGCTATTCTAACTGAATATGCCTTGTTCCTATCTCCTTTTCTTGTCTGCCTCTTAGCCATCACACAATCTGTTCTGTGTTCCTATGGCCATGAAATTCCACTTCACCTCAGGCCCCAATCAATGGAGCCATCCGACCTTTGACTGATCTGAAAGTATGAGACAAAGTAAATCCTTCCTCTTTACATTGTTTCTTTCAGATACTTGTTACAGACACAGAACCTGACCAGAGTGTCTTCCTTATGTTCCTAAATCTCTCCCCACCAAGCATTTTGTTTTGCAGTTAGCTCCTTGAAGGCAAAACTAGTGCCCTCCTTAGACGTGTACCACCAGCACCTTGCCGTCCTGGGCACTTAATAGGTGTTCCACTGTTATTTTCACATTAAATTATATTTAACTTTTTATCTTTCTTTGCCCTCAGAATAAAATGTCTCTCAGGTTATGTGTACCCATTTCATTTCTTTTTGAATATTCCTGTGACTAGTCCAGAACTGATCTCTATTTTTCTTGATCTCCTCATTTAAGGCGAAAACACCATCAATGAAAGTGCTTGCTGCTGAACATTAGGTGGCGCTGTAGGCGAGGCCTGGAGATCAACAGTGTTTTCTTCCATTTAACTGAGGAGGGGATGGTGCCTTTTCATTTTCACAATAGGTATTTATTTTCTCTCTCTGAAGTGGCGCTGTGATTGTTGATCAGGACTTGGAGAAATCTGCAAATTCCAGTGTTAGAGCTGAGAAATATTTAAATATGTGTTGCTCTCCAGCCAGGAGACTAGGCATTTTTGAGAATCCATTACAAGCAGAAAGCAGTGGATCACTCTCATAAATTACAAGAATAAACTTTCTTGCCCACTTTAACTCGTAGCTGCCAGACCTTCCTTTTTCAGCCATAGCCCAGGAGCTTTCAAAGAGGCAAATTCAGTCTGGAAACTCCGGTGGAACTGTAGCTTTGCAGAAAGGGCTTGGGGAATAGGGAACGTTCTCCAGTCTTGGACTTTGTCCATGAGTAATATGGTTTACATTCTTGGGGATGTCTGGGTGCTCTGGCTGTGTCAGGCATCACCCACTGACACTGTGGAATAGCAGTGGACTTGGCTGGCTGGAGAGTCCAAACCAAAGATCTCTCTCTCTCCCCCCCCCCCCTCTCTCTCTCAGAACTCACCTGAGTCTGAGAGTGAAGCACACCAGAAGAGACTACAAATAGATGCTTACTGGGTGGGCAAGGCCTCTTTCTGGCTGTTCATCTCTCCTGACGCTTGAACCTCCAGGTTCCTGTGAGGAAGGGATTCCTAATCTCACACGGCTTCTCTACCCCTTCTGGCCTTCCACATGGCTGGAGTTCACTGTACTTCCTTCTCTTTCCTTAATCTAATAGAGTCTCCTAACCTTACTCTCTTGTCTATGAATTTTAATTCTTAAATCCATAGGATAAAAATATGAGGATATTCCAAATTTATTGGTGTGTTGGTATATATTGGGGTAAAGGACCCCAAGGCTCCAGTTACAATTTGGCTTATAGTTTTGGGAAGAAGTTTCATCATGGAGGTGGGAAGGCATGGCAGCCTTGAATGTGAACTTGGTGTCATATTAGTACAGAAAACAGAAGGAGAGAGAGAGAGAGAGAGAGAGAGAGAGAGAGAGAGAGAGAGAGAGAGAGAGGCAATCTAAGCTCTCAAGACCCACCCTCAGTGATACACTTCCTCTGGCCAGGCTCCACCTCCTTAAAATTCCATAATCTCCCCAAACAGGCCACCAGCTGGGGATCACATGTTCAAACACCTGAGTTTATGGGGAGCATTTTACACTCAACCCCACCCTCAGGATTCTGTGCTTTTCAGCCTCTTCCTTTTTTCTATTATCCATGTCAAGTGAACCCATCCTTCCTCTGTTCTCACGGATTTGTCATTCACTTCCACAGAGTAATCGACAATGAAGCTTTCCCTCCAGGCCCTGGGCTCAGTACAATCAGTAGCTAAGTGCATACCTTCTGTTTGTCTTTGCCCACTCGAACAGCACCAACCAAATTAAAATCCTTCAAGAGCTGCTCTCTTAATTGCCTTTCCTTGCCATCTCTGCATGGTGGCATCATGGTGCCTAATGGTGCCTGCCCCTGCACCCCCTTGTCTTCTTTCATAATTTGCCCTTCTTCTCTCAAAGCATAAAATGAGTAACTACATCAATTATACTTGACAAAGAGTCAAAATGGTTGCACTTAAACGGATAATATGTCTTAGAGATTTGCCAATTCCCTTAATTGTGAAAAACGTTTCAGGTTGAACAGGTGCACGTTGCAGGACCCTGGGTGGCGCTGTTCCCCTTCAAAGATGCCAGCGCACTTCAAACCGGTTCCTCCACTCAACTTTGCTGTCACAACTCCTAGTTTGCTTTCCTTGCAAGTTAGGACCATCTGCTTGGACAAAGTGACTCACCCACATGGGGGCCTCTCTTCCTCCATCTTGATACAATGAATGAAGTCCCTGTGGCCCTTTCCAGAAGGATCTAGTATAGCAGGGCTATTAGTTGTCTTCAATATTAATTTCCATGCTGTAACAATATCTGATATTTTCATAATGAAAAATTTCTAATTTCACAAAGTTTGGGGCTACGTTGATTATTTCCCACCTCCTTATTGACTTCCTCACTTCCATTTTTTTTCTGTGAATTTCCTTATTTTTGTTAAAGACCCCTCCCAGTGCCCTTCGGTGTGTTTGTTTTTGATTCTATTCTCTGGGGTGTCTCCTCTCCATTGGTCTTTAAACTCTGTTCTTCTTGGGCCGAGGAAATGGCTTAATGGATAAAATGCTCGATGTGCAACATGAGAACTTGGGCTTGTAAAAGCTGGGGTGGGTGCACACACCTGTAGTCACTGCACTGGGGAAGGGGAGACAGGCAAATCCATTGGGCTTCATGGCTAGCTAGTGAGCTCTACATTCAGTGAGAGACCCAGTCTCAAGAAAAAGGTGATTAAGGAAGGTACCCAGTATTGATCTCTGGCCTCCACACACAAGCACACACATGAATACACATGCATGCATACACCACACACATAAACATACTAAAACTTCTGTTCTTCATAGCACATTCTTGGGCCTCAGTTGATAAGCAATAACAAAGAGAGCCTCAAAGACCCTTGGCAAGTGAGAGGGCTCTGCAGAAGCCAGAGAAAGATGCTGTCTGAGGGGACCTGTGATCCCTCCACAGAGATGAGGCTGTGGACATGGGCCTGAGGATCAGGTGAGTGCCTTCTCTTCTCTGTGACTTTTCTACCCAAATCCTTGTGGTGCCATTTTCTTTTTGATAGTTTTTAGGATTTATCTTTTATTTGTTTCATTCTTTAAAGGTTATACTCTTATACCCTCTCAGCCCCAGTCCCAATACCGCTGAGTCTTCTTTGATGGGGTTATTGGTATTCATTGTGGGGACTCAGTCTCTGGAAGGGGCACAGTGCCTCAGAGGCTATTATTCTTACAAACCTTCCATCCCTTCTTCCACAATATTTTCTGAGCCTTGGTGAGCAAGATAGAGATCTGATTTGATGTTGCATTCTCTGTCACTTCTGGATCTGTTGTGTTGAGGTTTGAGTGACCACAGTGTCTGTAGCCATCTCCCTGGTACTGGTTTTTAGGCTAACCATAAGAGCAGTACTCATGTCACTGGTACCTCTGCAATGGCTTCTGGGCCCAGGAAGATGAGATGGAGGTGACCCATCTCATGGGAGATCATCAGCTCTCTCGTCTTGTTATATTGATGTGTCCTGGTTCTCCCCAGGATCCACCACCATGTATATAAATAAGATAGAACAGATTTTCTAATGAAAAGTGAGAGCTGTTTGAATTAAAAGCGATAAGCCTTGTTATTGAGAGGCTTGTGATGTGTGTATCCACTTTTCTTAAAGAGCAGTGGAGGTTTTCTCTGGAGCCTGTTGGTTTCCTGTTCTAGGGAATCTGGCATGGTTCCCCAAATTAAATATGAGTTCTCTCCCCTCCCCCACTGAGTAGGTCTGATGTCCAATCCATAAGCTGTTGGTTACCCACATTGGCTGAGTACCACTGTTGCACAAGTGTGTACTTCTTGCTCGAATGGCTGATTCTGTAGGAATCTGGCAGGATCTCCTGCCTAATCAATCCATTGGCAACTGTTATTCTCCAGCTGCTCTCACAGGACTTCTTCCCATTGTGAGAATTTTAGACAAGCTCCATAGACCCCCTCCCCTTGAGTAGGGAGTGTTTCTAGCCAAAGTTCAAACATAGATGCTAAAACTGTTTGGTCGGGTATAGGCCAATCAGCTATCTATCTCTGACTTACCTGGGGGAAGTTTTAAAAACTTCCCGAGAACAAAGCCCAGTCTTTTCTTTCACATGGGTCCTTGAAGGAGGACTTTCACATACCAGGTAAGGCCCCACACAGAAATATGAGGGTCTGTGTTCAGATTCCAGAACTTAAATGTGAGAAAAAGCTAGGCTTATGACATGTGTCTGTAGTCCCAGTGCAAAGGAGGCAGAGAGTGAATACCTGAGGCTCACTGAGAGTGACTGAGGAAGCCTTCCGATATTGACTCTGGCTTCCACATGCATGCCCACACATGTACACACACATACATCCACACATATGAACATGCATACACACCACATTTGATTGGCTTTTAAATGCTTTTCCTATTTTTATTATTTATCTGTGTGAGGTTATGAATGTGTATACATATGTGTGTATATATGTGTGTGCATGTATATGGTATGTGTGTGTGTGTGTGTGTGTGTGTGTGTGTATGACACCAAGCATGCCACAGTGCACATTTGGAGATCAGAGCACAGCTTCATGGTTTTTCTATTCTCCTTGCAGCCCTCCTTTAGAGACAGGGTCTCTGGCTGCTGCTGCCTGAGAGCCTCTGGACTCTCTTGGCTCCCCTTCCCATTGCTATAGGCAGGTGGAATTTCCCCCACCATTCTGTCATTCTTCATTTGTTCCTCGTATTTGCTGACTACCTGCTATGTCCGCTGCTATGCTGTGCAATTACATATCACAGTGAGCAAAACACCAAATCTTGGGGTGGTTCATTTTAGTGACAGGAGGGAGAGAAAGTGGACATGTCATTACCAAAATTTATAATACATCAGGTGACCATGTCACACTGGGGTGCTTTTGTGTACATCTGGACAGGTGTCAAGGATAGGAAAGACAAACACTTAACCAATAATCATATTCTTATAGATTCCTTTGTTATCATGATTCCATGTGATGAACTGCTCCCAACACCCAGCACCCTTCCTGTTTCCTTCCTTCCAAAGTGTTAGAGGAACAGTGGAGCTACAAAGCTCTTGTTGGGCTTTTTTTTTTTTTTTACAATCCTACACTGGGAGGGGGAGGTATGAGCGGTTAGACTACCTGTGCATTGGATAGTGAAATATTTCAACTAAACTGCTTTTGGAGATTGGAGAGGAACTCAGCCATCACTCATTAAAAACCGTTTTCCTGACATGGGCTTGCTTTTATCTATCTTTCCCCCCTTCTTTTTGCTTTAGAATCAAACAGTAACAATTCTGAGAATTGAGCTTTTCTTTCAGTGTGTTCTCATTATGATAGCAGTGTGTTTTGCTGAGCACAGTCCCTTGTAAGTGGCCACATTAAAGCGAGGGAAGCGAGGGCAAAGGGCATTGCTGGCAGAGGAGACAACTGTGGGAAAAGTCATGTAGTTAACAGAAGAAAGGCTATAGGCATCCAAGTGGAAGGAGAAAAAAATGGGTGGTGCTGGGGCTGTAAACCTAGAAAAGTCTTTCTTCAACTATCAGGGAACAACATGGGGAGGTTTTTGATTGGATACTGGGGTCATCATAGAGGATGAGGACAAGAAGAAAGGAAATAAGATGTGGAGGATATATTTTAAAATGTGATTACCAGGTTTTGATTACTCATGTTAGTAGGTAAAACTTATTGAGGAATGGCTTTGTTCGAGAAACTGCTTCAAGTGCTTTCTTACATGTGAACTCAGAGTCCTTCAAACAAGCCCACATTGAAGATATGATATATAGTGACACAGGCACAGTTCTGGAGATGGTAAATAAACTGACCCAGAATTCACAGCTAGGAAGTGGTGTTAGTGAGAATTAGAACCAGAAAACAGGGTTCAAAGTCATTCATCCAACAAAATGCTTTTTTGTCTCCCAATATTAGATGTGGGATGAGGAAGAAGGGGAAGTTGGAAGAGTCCCAGATTTCCAGCTCAAAAATAATATAATTAGATAGACCCAATCCTAAAATATTAGTGTACCATTGTGAACACCTGCACCTCCAGGTCCTAGTTGATGATTAAAATGCAATCATAATTAGTGTACAAAGATCTTCTGGCTTCCTCCTGAAAGAGGTTGAATTCACCAGACAGAAGTCATCTCAAGCCTTTGTCTCACAATCTGTGGCCAATTCTCTGCTTCCTCTAATTTTTCTGCTAAATTCTAGAGACCTGTACTGTGCTAGATCATTTCTGCTTTTGTGTGTTGTATATGAACCCCTGTATGTATGAAACATACAGCAAGATTCACGTTCAGTGCTTTCTCCTTACTCTCTGCCCAGAGCTGATTCCTATTTCCATAAACACACATTCTAGTACTCGGATCATTTGTGTGATTTTGGAGGGTGGAGGGTCTCAGTTATAATTATGACCATAACACACCCCCTAGAAATAATGTTCATGCTCACCGACTTTCTTTCAGGAATTCAGAACATAGCACTGTGGACACTGCCTCTCTGCTCTGTGGTATCTGGGGCATTGACCCAGGTGACTCAACCAGCTGAGGGTGGAATCATCTGGAGGCGTCTTCATTCACGTGTGACTCAGCAGCTGTGCCAAGCTGAGACTGTTTAACTGGTCACCTGGGTCCTGTGCTTCTTATCACATAGTGACTGGGTTCTAAGAAGGGGCTCTCTGGGGCAAAGGGAGAAGCTGTACTTTCCTAAGCACATCAAGAAATGAAGCCCTTTATCCTCCCGTGAACTTCCTGTGCTTTAAATAGCTCTTGAATAACTCAAAACTTTCAAGGAAGGCTCTGATATACAAATAGCAGAAGCCAGAGAAATAGCTATGTGGGTGATGGGGAAGGAACTACATGCCATCAGAGTAAATGCTTCCAGACTCTTTTCCTGTGTGGCTAGGTGTTTTTACATTCCCACTGACATCATGGGATGACTCCAACTTCACATCTTTGTCAACACTTACTTCTTTGGTATAGCCATCCTAGTGGACATGAGGTGATATGTCACTATGTTTTAATTTTCATTTCTTTGATGACTAAAAATATTACTATGATTAAAAAATCTCTGTATGAATAGGATGTGTGTGCATGTGTATATTTGTGTGTATGTGTGTGTGTGTGTGTGTGTGTGTTAGTGAAGGCTTTCATGTGTAGTGCATGTGAAAGTTAGAGGAAAACATGCAGTGTTAATTCCCAATATCCACGTTGTTTGAGGTAGGGTCTCTTGTTCCTTGCTGCATATGGCAGACTTACTGGCCTGTGAGTTTCTGGGGTTCTCCTGTCTCTGCCTCGAATCACTTTGTAGGAGAGCTGGGATTGCAGATATGTGCTACTGCATCTGGGTTTTACATGGGTTCTGGGGATTGCAACTAAAGTTTTCAAATTTACGTGACAGGTGCTTTACTCCCTGAGCCATTTCCCTAGCCCAGTTTTCAGGGTCTTATCAGCCATTTGTATATCTTATTTGGAGTTCTATTTGGATCTATTTTCCATTTATTTTGTTACTTTCCTTATTTCTGTTTTTAAGTGAGGTGGTCTTTGGATTAAAACTCTAAGAATTCTCTACGTATTCTGTGTGCTACTCCTTTATTCAGATATGTGCTTTGCAAACATTTTCTCCTACTCTCATCTTTCACATTCTTGGTGTCTTTGGAAGCACAGAAAGTTTTGCTTTAGATGGAGGCCATGCACCTGTGTTTGTCTTGCTTGCTTGATTCCGTGTGTGCTTACCCAGTGCCTATCCAAGCTTGTATGGACTTACTCTTACACTTTTCCCCTAAGCGTTGGACAGTTTTAGCTCTTACATTTAGGTCTTTGATCAATGGTAAGTTAATTTATGTGGTGTGAGATTGAGATCCAACTTTCTTCTTTTGAATGTGGCATTTACTGGTCCTAGAACAACGTTTTGGAAAGACTATTCTTTCACTCATTAAATTGTCATGTCAACAAACAGCTGACTAAAAGTGTGTTTTTATTTCTGCTTTTGCCATTCTAGTCCATTGATTTGCATATATATCCCTACAATATTTATTACAGTAGCTTTTTAATAAATTTTGAAATGGGAAGAGTGAGTCTTCAAACATTGTTCTTGTTTTTCAGCATGGTTTAAACTAGCCTGGTTCTGCGTATTTCTACATATGATATGGCATTTTGCTCACATTACCATCATCATTTGATAACTTAATTGATTGAAGACAAAATGACAGTTAAAAGTAGATTTTGGATTTATCTTACTCTCATTATTGGGAAAGGAAGGTGGAAGCAATGTAACAAAACAAAATAACAATGTGACTTAATTTTACTTTGAAAACAAAATATCATCAGGCAAAATGCTTTAATGTTGGGGGCTTTGAGGTAAGAATTTACAGATGACTTATTAAGGATGGTAAATAAATATGAGAAATTAGAATTGCGCTAAGAGAGTTCACAAGAACAAAATATCTCCTGGCCTCTATTTTAGTCGTTAGTATATTTAAGATAAATTCATTTTTATGTGTCATGCATAACATAAAAATAGTCTCCTTTCAAATGCATATTACTGGCTGGTTAAAGTAGAAAAGAAGAAGACATTATTCAGGCCAAAATTGAAATAATTATGAAGCCAGCATGACACATAGGTCATCAGGGAAGACACGAAAAGAGAGGGTGGAGGTCAAGTGTGTCATATAGGATGTGGATGATTATGATGATACAGAGGTTCTAGTATATGGTTATAAGGAGATAGTATGCATCTCCAGTAGAAATATATTGATGACTTCAAAATAGGAACTCTGTGCCTGACACAGACTGGCAAGTTCACAAAGCATAACAAGTAATTTGAAGAACCAAGGTGTAGGCCTGCATGAATCTAGTTTGAATAGAAAGATCTGGAAGTTGCTCTGGGGAATGAAACACTACAGTGTTTGAGAAGGAGTATGTCTAGTCCTTTTTTTTTCTGGTTATTTTTCCTATTTCTTCAGAATCTTTGAGATGAGGAGGAAGGAAGCTACATTAGTTACTTTCTCATTGCTGGGACAAAGTACCCGACCAGAAACAGCTTAGGGAAAGAAAGAGTTGATTCTGGCTCATAGTTCCAGCGGGCAGAGTCCACCACAGTGTGGAAAGCATGGCAGTTACAGGGAAATAGCATCAAATTGTCAGATCCTAATCCACGGAATGGCACCACCCACAGTTAGGGTGGACAGTGATCTAGGAAATCCCTCAGATATTCCAAGAGATTTGTTTCTATGATGGTTATGTTGTCAAAACAGTCAAGTTGACAATCAGAGAGAGGTGAACTATCACAGAAGCTAACACTCTAGTTGAATTGTAATTTATTTGTTCATTAAGAATGAAATATCCTATGGTTCATTCTTTATTACTAGGTTTCTTTTTCACTAGTTTCTTCTCATCCTTACCTCTGTCTTCCCCAGTTTCACCATCCACTCCAGCTGCTTGTCTACCACTAAGCCCCATTTACCTCCAAATGCTTGTTTTGTTATGTATATATATTATCTGCAATCTTTTACAAAATTGATCATTTCCACTTAAAAGTGGACTTCCTACAGTTGCTTTCTGTGTCTTTCCTCTTCTTTTCTCCACTTTTTCTCTAGCAGTGTTAGTTTCATGTAGAGATGCTTTAAAAAATATTTATTTGCAAGGGGAGAGAGAGAGAGAGAGAGAGAGAGAGAGAGAGAGAGAGAGAGAGAGAGAGAGAGAGAGAGAGAGAGAAATGAATGGGTATATAGGGCCTCTAGCCACTGCAAACAAACTCCAGATGCATGAATCAAATCACTTTGTGCATCTGGTTTTGCATGTGCTCTGGGGAATTGAACCCAGGTTGTTAGGTATTGCAAGCAAGCACCTGAACTGCTGAGACATCTCTCCAGCACTGGAGTTGTTCTTTGTGCAGGGTGAGAGATAAGGATCTAGTTCCCCTGTTGTGTATATGGAAATGCAGTTCTCCCAACACCTATTCGTTAAATAGGCTGTCTTTTCTCCAATTAAGCTTTCTGGGAGCTTTTTTGTTGTTATTGTTGTTAAAACTCAGTTAGCTGTAGTTGCATGGGTTTCTATCAGGATCTTCTGTCCCATTGATCTAAATACTTGTTTTTGTGTCAGTATCATAGTGTTTTTATTACTATGGATCTGTAATGGTGATATCTCTCACATTATTTTTATTTCATTTTGGTCAGGATTACTTTTTCCATTATATTCTTATGGCAGGACCAAAAGAAAGAATCATTTTCTATCATTGCTCCCCAGATGCTAATGCTTAGGATCCATGAGTGCCTGTTGTGTGGGTGCTGGCTGAAGGTAGATATTTGTACCTGGATGATGAAAAGTTTCATTTTTTCCCCTCTTAATTTTGAATTCATTCTACTGCAGTAATGGCCAATGAGGAATAGTCAATGGAGATGAGAATTTCAGAGCGTTCTTATGAATGTGATGTTGTGTTATGAGGTAAAAATTCTAGCAGCCCTAAAGGTATGGATTTAGAGGGAAAAATGTTATGGAATATTCCTCACAGTGCAGTGTTCATTAGTAAAACTCAGACTCTTACTTCTTCTGGCTCTAGGTAGTAGCTTATAAGGTTTTAAAAAATGTTTAGCTGTCGTACACTTATATATCCAGGTCATTTGCCATTTGCAATGTGTAAGAATTTATTACAACGGAATGGCCTAATGTCCAATACAAAGATACTATGGGGAAATAAGTAATCCCTTATGTCAGTGATCAATGTATCAAAGGAAAAAGGTTTTCCTTTTTGCATAGTGGGTCTGAAATAATGTCACATGTTTGACTTCAATGCTCTCATTTTTTTCCCCTTATAAAACATGCAAGGATCCCTTATTTACAGTTTCCCTGGAAATCTGTTTCAGGCTTTGTTACTGCGTCCTGTTCATTCAAATCTATAGAAAAGTTATAAATGTCATTCCTAAACAAACACCCACTTTTTCCCATGCTCTATGTTCCCTTTTTCCTCTTCCATAGAAGCTTTAAACACTATTGAAATTTTTATTTTACCAAATTAATTTGTTCCATAAAATGGGGAAAAGATGAATTAGTGAAGGTAGTTGTGCTATACAAGACGGATAAATCCTGGATTCATGAATGATTGTGTGGAACAGAGCTCCCTTGCTGCAATCTTGATGCTGAGGTGAGCCTGAAAGAAAGACTTATGGCACTGATTCACCAACTTGCATTTTGTTATAGAGTTTAGTCAATCCAACTGTAGTCAATATTGCTTCTTCCCTTTGTTTGTTTTATTGAACAGATGAGCAATCAACAACAGATGTGCAATCCACAAGTAGCCAGAGGCTGTTCTTAGTGACAGACTTCCAATTTTAAATACTCTTAAGAGTCTTACCAAAGAGGACGCTTTTGAAGTCACCTAGGTTACATGTGGCATATTGGCATGTCATTTTATCCAAAAATAATCATCTTCTCCATTCCTTTCTCAGCAGTATTCTGACCTACCAATCACTTATAGCAGTGGTCAATCAAGGACCTTAAAGGTCTGTCACCAACAGCTGAAGCATCCATCCCAGAAGTTGTCTCTAAAGAGAGTCTAGATCACCTGATAGAAGCGGTTTGCTAATTGAAAGTAATGCATGGCCTTGTCTCAGTAACAGCTTTGTTATGTTTTCTTTTAGAAAATATACTGGAGAAAAATTTGAATCTTCATGGCATGGAGATGGTAAATAAGCTAAATATAAAGATATGTTCATAAGCCTTAGTAGCCACAAATAGATACAACCTCCTACACCACTCTTTCCTAATCCTCCACCTTCTGTTTCCTTAAATTCCAACTAGTTGGAGTTTGTCCAAGAACACCAGAGGCTGAACCACTAACAATCTTAGCTTGCAACTTTATCCCTACCCTTAGCATCTCAATTCTGACCCACTTAGTGGGTCTATTTATTTTTTTTTAATCAATATTTTTATTGTCCAAAATTAGATACATTGTATTAGTAAATATTACATTGGTATCCCCAATTTCCTCCTCCCTGTCCCCAGTCCACTGGGTATCCTCCTCGGTGGGCTTAATGGATTGTTCCATGGGGTAGGGGGTCATGGATAGCACAACAGGCAGCCAGGTTTCCCCCCACTTGTGTGTTGTTGCTGAGGGGGCTAATGTCTCTGGATATTCTCCCCCACCATGACTCTTACAATCTTTCTGCCTCTGCTCAGTTCCCTGAGTCCTGGTGGATGAGATTTAAGACTGCTTTATTGTTGAGATCTTAAGGGCCTCTGTACTTCTGCTTTAGGTTGTGCTGGAAATTGTTGGTGTCTGTCATGCTGACTTATCCTGGGTTGACTGATTAGCTGTGCTGATAGATCTCTTGTTATCCCATCACTCTGTCAAGGATTTCATTTGGGGCCTACATGATAAACCTGGGGTGGTTTGTCTCTTGCCAAGATGTCAGCCCTCCGCCTGTACCTTGTTGGTGGAGTTGGAATGACCTTGGCTCTCTCACTGCCTTCTGAAAAATACAAACTAACAGGATCTCCATCGGAGAGTGAGGTAAACATGGGTTAAATGTGACACACATTTCTAATTTTGCAAGATTCTATTGGGATTAGCCTCTCTGTAGTTCTCTAGTAATGGGAGTTTCTCCTTGGGGGCCCAAAATCCCATAGGATTTTGACATGAGTCCCAGTTCCAGTTAAGGGCTCCTTGACACTGAGTGGATTTCTTAGCCAATATGAAATCTGTTGACTATTCTCCCCAGGCTTTGGCGCCTCTATTGCCTAAGTGATCACTTCTTGGCTTGCTGATCTCTCCCAGGAGGCAGTGTGTTCAGCCTTTTCATGGCAACAGTCTGCATTGTATATCAGTGGTCTCTGCTTTCTCCAAATATTATTGACAAGCTTCCCATGGCAGCTTATGTAGCACCTTCCAGCACTGCATATGCTAGCATCTGTGGGCAGGTTGCCATTCTGGATCTTGTAGGGTCTCTTGGTGTTGTGCCATGACTTTCTGTGGGTTCTTCAGCAATAGGCTCTTACCTTTGGCCTAGGGTGGGTATTCAAGAGCTTTGACAGAATCCTGTCTTGTTTTAGGGACCCTGTGGGTCTCTTTGATCAATAGCTTAGTGTGGGAAGGAACCAATGACTGGGCCAGAGAGTTCCAGGTCTGATCCATTTTTCATGAAGTGATTTTTCTTTCCATTCTATTCATGGCCCATCTTAGCAGGCGATACCCCCTTCTTCCCCGAGAGCTTACTGTATGGAGATAAGGATTTTATGATTATGATTCATTATTGGTTCAGTTTATTGTATAAGTTGCCCCAACCTCCCCTCCCCCCATTTCTTCAACCCCTTTTATAGTCTTTCATTTCACTTGTCAGGTTGGCTTAGAGTTTAAGCTTAACCTGTTTAGGAACTGCATATGTCTGGAACAATGCTACACCACTAGGTTTAAGCTCAACCAGTATCTCTCCTGTCTGAGGCGTTCTGTCCCCAGGCCAGTTCTATCTTTCACCAGACTAGAACGTCCTGCTCCTGAATGCTTAGGCTGTGAGCAGCCACATTGGCCTCCTTCCCCCAGGGGAACTGCAGGTGCTGTTTCCTTTTGTGTTTTCTGGTGATCCAGGCCTTTATACACCCATCACTCTTTTCAGTCTTTCTGAGGTTTGACCTCCTTGAACCTGAATGCTCCGGCTGTGTGCCACGGTGAATGTCTTCTCCCCACCAGGGAAACTGCAGATGCTGTTCCCTTTTGTGTTTCCTGGAGCTCCCAGCTCAGACAGACCAGTAGCTCACCAGGCTGGGTTCCACCCTTCCCCTTTAGGGGCAGATGCAGAGCCCACTGGAGCATCCCGCCCCATTCTTTTGAATAGCTTCCTCCCAGTCCCACAAACAGCACATCTCACTAGCGTTTTTAGGAATGTACAGACCAAGGTGTATGGAGCTGAGTCACGCCTGCTTTCTCTTCATTTCCCTGTAGCTCAGCAGTCTGGGCAGTGACCTTTGCTGTCTAGTTCTGTGTCTCAGTGTAGGCCATAACTGTCTCTGGCAAGACTTCCTGGTCTGGGCCAGGGTACAGATGCTACAGCAGCTGGTGGGAAGCCTATAGGATGAGGAAGGTTGAGGGAGCACTGAGTTCTGTGGGAGGAGGAAGTCAGGAAGAGCACAGGTCTGTTGGAAGGAGGAAGGCAGCAGGAGCATAGGGGTCTGTGGGAAGAGGAAGGCAGGAGGGCTGGGGTCTATAGCAGCTGCTGGGAAGCCTGGAGAGAAAGCTTTGGGGCTGTTGGAAGGGTATCCAAATACCTAGGGGAACAAATAGAGGGGAGGGCCACCAGCCTGGTGGCTCATGTGAGGAGAGCCAGGTCCAGGAGCTTGTGTAGAGGAGAGCCTGCCAGATCCACTAGGAGTAGTCTGTCAGGGCAGAAGGGTGGATGGCTGGGTGGTGAGCCCAGGAGGAGAGAAGCACAGAGCCCACTGGGACCTCTGCAAGGTGTCTGGAAGGTTGAAAGAGTCAGTGACTGGGTTGGGAACAGAGGGAAAGTGAAGTACACATGACCCCAATCACCGGTAGGGGTCTGATGGGGTGGAGGGCAAAGGGAGAGAAGTGAAGAGGCCATTGGTGACTGAGTGGGGTGGAGGAGGGTATGAGGACAGTGCAGAGCACTGTGGGACCATCAGGGAGGCCTGCCTGTGTGCCTGGAAGTGTGGCTGGGTGGAGGTGGAGGAGAGAAAGAGAGGGCACAGAGCAGTTGGACTACTGGAGAAGCCTGGCTTCCTGCACAAAAGTGTTGTTGGGTAGGGGTGGAGGAGGGAAAGATGAGGGCGTGAAAACATGGAGTCAACAGAGAGGTCTGGCTGCCTGCACAGAAGTGTGGGAGGAAAAGAGAGGGCGTGGAGCCACCTGGTCACAGGAGGGGCCTGTCTGCCCTCAAGGAAATGTGGGAGGGTAAGAGGAGAGTGCAGGGCTCCAGGACCACCAGAGGGGCCTGGCTGGCCACATGGAAGTGTGGGAGGGAAAGAGAAGGGCATGGGGCCGCTTGGTCACACAGCTATGTCTATTTGTTTTTATTCATTCAACTTGGACATTGTCTCCTTCAGGAATTCTTCTCTCATTCCTAAAAAAAAAATCCTTCACTTGATGCTCCTACAGCAGCTGAATTTAATTCTTATTATAAAAGTCAGCAGTTTGCACAGGAAAAAATACTCATCTTTTAAGTATGCTATAAATCTGGTCTATTAGGTTCCTATTTTTTAATTATTGCTATTGGCAAGTCAATCAGTAATTTGAGATTCTTAATCACTTCTTAATGAATTTGATTGATCGGACTAAATAATGGAAGTCCCAGAAATGAGAAAAGTTTAAATGCCATCTATAATCTACAGAGAGGGCAAAATACAGAGAACAGCACAGGTTCAGTTTTATGTTATTAAATGTAAAGAAGGTTCTCAGGATGACCCGATTGTCCCCCATGAGATGAATATATCTGGGCATGTCTAAAGGCCACTTGACACATCCCAGGCATTATTTTGTTACAATGAACCAGGAATTTCTTGGGGAAGCATCATTTTTTTTTTTTTTTTTTTT
>PVHP010029657.1:0-22433 GCA_004024765.1 Zapus hudsonius
AATTCTGTCAAGGCTCTTGAATGCTCTCCCCAGGCCTGAGGCAAAAACCCTGTTGCTGAAGAAACCACAGAATACCATCGTTCAGCATCGAGAGACTCTTCGAGGCCTGGAATGGTAACCAGATCCCAGATGGCAGTCAGTGCAGTGCTGGAAGACACTACACAAGCTGCCAGGGGAAGCTGAACAACGACAGCTGGTGGAAACAGACCACTGGCATGAAATACAGTCTGAGGCCACGAGTAGGCTGACCACACCTCCTACTGGGAGAGGAAAGGAAACCAAGAAAGGAACACGTGTGCAATGGAGGAGTCTGAGCCTGGGGGAGACAATCAACAGCTATTAAATTCAGCCAAATATTCCACTCATTGAGGGGGAACCCTTGATTGGAACCGGGGATTCAGGGCAATATGCAACGGATCCCATACTCTTGGGCTCCCAAGAAAAGATGCACTATGCGAGTGACTGCCGGGGAGGCTTTTGAAAATAGAAGCTAGGTAATCCAGATTGTTGTATACTTGTTAACCGATACTGACCTCATTCTCCGATGGAGATTGTGTTTGTATTTTTCAGGATACAGCGAGGGAGCTGTGGCCCATATAACCCTACCAACCGATTGCAGGCAGAAAACTGAGATCCTGGCATGAGATGAGCCACCACAGTCATACAGGGGAGGATCCATATGGAACCCCACAGAGAATGATTGGATGTACAAGGGACCCACAGCCACAGCCATCCAATCAACAAAAGATAAGCCAGTGTGACAGAAACCAACGAATCTCGACACAAAAACCCCTAAGCTCACACCACCATAGCAGCCTCAATACTCACCCACCATGACTCAGGGAACTGAGCGGAAGAGGGGGCGGAAAGATTGTGAGAGCCGTGGTGGGGGAGAATATCAGAGACTTGGCAACCCTCAGTAACAACACACTTGGGTCATGAGATCCCTGCTGAAGACTGGGCTATCCATGGTCCCCTACCACAAAGACTGATACAGATGGCCCACGGAGGAGGATATCCAGCTGACTGGGGATGGGGAAGGGGTGCAATGGGAAATTGGGAATAACAACTCATGGTTGGCCCACTAAACAATGTAACTCATTATGAACAATAAAGGAAAAAAAAAACTTCCTCAAAGGTTTCATTTGGGCTTCATATCATAAATTGGGGTGGTTTAATCTCCTGCCAGGGTGACAGGCAACATCTAAGGTCATTTAGGTGTGATTAGGTTGTCCATGGTTATTGCTGCTTTCTGAAACACACAAACAGAATCTTCAAAGGAGAGTGAGCTCAGTCTTGGTTAAATGAGACAAATATTGTTAATTTGGCAAGATTCTAATGAGTATAGCCTCTCTAAAGATCTCTGGTTAGCAGAGGTTTTCCCTTGGAGCCCAGGTTCTTGGTCTTCATATGGGTTTATCATGGATACCAGTTACAATTAAGTGTTACCTGCCACTGAGTGGATCTGTTAGATAATTAGCAAGCCATTTATTACCCACCTAGGTTTATTGCTACTATTGCACAGATGAGCACTTCTTGGCTACTGGTCTCTACCATATAGCAGTGTCTTTAGCATTCTTGTAGCATGTGTGTGCGTTAATTTTTTATCCTTGCCACTTTATTGAAGGAATTTATCATCTTCAGGATCTACTGGTACTATCCTTCAGGTCTGTTATATATAGGATCATGTCATCTGTGAAAAGAGAGTTTCACTTCTTCCTTTCAAATTTCTATCCCTTTCATGTCTTTCTCCTGTCTTATTTCTTGGACTAGAACTTCAAGGACTATGTTGAAGAGCAGTGGTGAGAGTGGGCACCCCTGTCTTGTTCCAGATTTTAGTGGGAACTCTTTGAGTCTTTCCCCATTGAGTATGATTTGGGCTTTAAGACATTTGTATATGGCCTTTATTATGTTGAGGTATAATCCCTCTGTGCCAATTCTCTCCAGTGCTTTGATTATGAAGTGATGTTGAATTCTGTCAAAGGCCTTTTCTGCATCGTTTGAGATGACCCTGTGGTTCTTGTGGTTAAGTTTATTAATGTGGTGGATTACATTATTCAACTTCCATATGTTGAACCCTTCCTGTGTCCCTTGGATGAAGCCTACCTGGTCAAGGTGGATAATATTTTTGCTGTGTTTTTGTATTTGGTTTGTGAGGATTTGGTTCTGAATTTTTGCATCCAAGTTCATTAGGGATATAGGTCTGTATTTTTGTTTCTTGTTGCATCTCTGTCTATCTTTGTTATTAGGGTGATGGTAGCTTCAGAGAAGGATTTTGGAAGCAATCCCTGTTCTCCTTTTATAGGTAAAGGCTTCAGAAAGAGGTCAATGATGAAGGTTTGGTAGAATCGGCTGAGAATCCATCTGGTCTTGGACTTTTCCTTTTGGGGAGGTTTTTTTTTTTTTAATTACATTTTCAATCTCAGTGGGTGTGATAGGATTATTTAGAATTATATTTACCAGGCTTAGTTTTGGTAGGTATAAATGTGCAGGAATTAATCCATTTTTTCAGGTTCTCCAAGTCTGTCTAAAAGAGGTTTTGGAAGTATGACCTGATGATTCTTGCAATTTAATTTGTATGTTGTGACTCCTTTTTCATTTCTGATTTTGATCATTTGGACATTCTCTTTTTTCCATTTAATTAAATTAGCCAAGGGTTTGTCAATCTTTTTTTGTTTTTTTAAAGAAACACCACTTTGTTTCATCTATCTTTTTAATTTTTAATTTTATTTTCCATTTCATTGATCTCAGCTCTGATCTTATTTCTTTTCATCTTGAGCTCCTAGGGTTAGATTGTTCAAGTTGGGTGGTTAGTTTATTGATGTGAGATCCCTCTGTCTTTGTTACGAAGGCAATGAGCGGTATGAATTTTCCCCTTAGGGCTGTATTCATTGTGCCCTTGAGTTTTGGTATGTTGTATCATTGTTATTATTTACTTCAAGAAAATTTTCAATATCCTTTTTGATTTCTTGAAAGACACGTTCGTTGTTTAATGGTGTAGTGTTCAGTTGCCAATAGTGGGGGTATTTTTCTGTTGTTCCTCCCATTGTTAATTTCCAGTTTTAACTCCTTGTGTTCTGATATGATGCAGGGGGCTACATTAGTCTTTTATTAGCTTGTTGAGGCATGTTTTATGTCCTAATATGTTGTCTAATTTGGAGAAGTTTCATGGGCTGCTGAGAAAAATGTATATTCTGTGATTTTGTGATGGAATATTCTATATACATCTTCTGGTTCTTGTTGGTCTATGGTGCTGTTACGGTCTATTATTTCCCTGCTGATCTTCTGTTTGGATGATCTGTGTAGAGATGATAGTGATGTATTAAAGTCTCCTACTGTGATGGATTTGGAGTTTATTTCTGTTTTGTTTTTGAGTAAGTTTTGCTTTATGAACTGTGGTGCACCTGTATTTGGTGCATACATATTTATGATAGCCATATCCTCCTGCTGGATTGTTTCTTTCATGAGTAAAAAGTATCCTTCATTGTCACTTTTAATTAAATTTGATTTAAAGTCTATTTTGTCAGATATTAATGTAGCCATACCTGCTTTTTGAATTTCTGTTTACTTGGAAGATCATTTCTACTCTTTCACTCTGAAAAGATTTCTGTCTTTACATTTCTTGAAGGCAGCAAATGGAAGCGTCCATCTTTCTGATCCACCCTTGTTAGCCTGTATTTTTTTAATAGGAGAGTTAATTTAAGTCCATTTATATTCAGAGTTATAACTGTGAGGTTTGCTTTAAGCCCTGCCATAGTGGAGGATTTATGGAGGTTGATGTCTCTCATATTTGAGAATAATTGGTGTTAGTTCTTCACTGAATATCTGGTAAAATTCCACAGTGAATCCATCTGGGCCTGAGCTTTATTAGTAGGGAGATTTTTTTTTATTACTGCTCAGATATCAGTGCTTATTATAGATCTGTTTATATGGTTTATTTCATCTTGATAGAATTTTGGTAGGTCATATACATGAAGGAAATCATCCATTTCTTTCATATTTTCAATCTTGGTGAAGTGTATGTTCTTAGAGTATGTCCTTATGATTCTCTGCATTTCACTGGTATCTGTAGTAATCGGTGCCATTGTCATCTCTAATTTTCTTTATTTGTGTCTCTTCTCTCTTTCTTTTTGGTCAGATTTGTCAAGGGTTTTTCAATCTTGTTTTCTTTTCAAAGAACTAACTCTTTGTTACTTGAATTATTTGTATTGAATTTTTGGTTTTTATCTCATTAATTTATGCCCTAATCTTTATTATTTCTTCTCATCTACAGATTTTTGGTTTGCCTTGTTCTTCTTTTTCAAGACCTTAAGGCAAAGCATTAAGTTGTTTAGTTGTTACCTTACTAATTTTTAAAAATAGGCACTTAAAGCTATAAATTTCCCTCTAAGGGCTGCCGTCATTGTATCCCCAAGGATTTGATATGTTGTGTTTTTTTTCATCTGAGTCTATTAATTTTTGATTTCTTTCTTGGTTTCTTCAATGACCCCTCAGCATTCAGTAGTACACTGCTTAATTTTGATGTTTTTGTTCATGTTCTATAGTTTTTCGTGCTGTTGATTTGTAGTTTAATCCCATTGTAGTCAGATAGAGTACAGAGAATTATTTCAATTTTACTGAATTTGTTAAGATTTGTTTTATGTCCTAATAAATGGTGGTCATAGTCAGCCACACACCACTGGGATGAATTTTCAAACCAGGCATGATTTGGGGAAGGAAAGTATTTATTAAAACTACAGATTGAAGGGAATTTCTGTTCACAGGTTTGATCAGAGAGAAAAACCCATCACCTACACCACACACACAATAGCAAACAGGCAGGAGAGCAAGGAGAGAATTTATTCCCCTTTCTATAACCTTAGGGTGGGGTCCTACAATCCCTACCCAGAAGTAATGGCTTCCTGAGTCTCTGGAATTTCCTTCCTGCATGGCCCACACAGGAAAAGATGTCTACTTCTAGCATCTTTGAGCTTCTTTACATCCTGCCCCCTACTGAGAGGCTGCCTTCCTGTAAAAATCCTCAGAGACCCACCCAAGATTACTTGAAAGGTCAAGTTGACATCAAAACTTAACCATCACAATGTTCAGTTTTAGAGAATCTCCCATGTAATGCTGGAAAGAATGTGTATTCTGTAGTATTTGGATAAAATGCTCTGTAGATGTCTGTTAGGTCCATTTGTTCTATAGTGTCTTTTACAACAGATGTTTCTCTATTTTTTTTTGTGGATATGACCTGTCAATTGGTGAGAGTGGAGTGTAGAAGTCTCCCAAAATTGTGCTAGGTGTTATCTGTGACCTCTATTTTAGTAGTGTTTGTTTAATGAAATTGGGAGCATCTGTGTTTGGTATAAATATATTTGGAATAGTAATGCCCTCCTGTTGAATATTTCCTTTAATCAATATATAATGACCTTCCTTATCTTTCTTAATTACTGTTGGTTTGAAGTCTATCCTGTCAGATAGTAGGATAGCAACACCTGTTTATATGCTAAGCCCATTTGCTTGAAATACTGTTTTCCATCCTTTCAGCCTTAAGGAGGTGTTTATCTTTTATGTAGAGATGCATTTCTTGGAGACAACAAACAGAAGGATTCTGTCTTTTAATCCAGTCTGTAAATCTGACTCTTTTTGTCGGATCATTGAGCCCATTGATGCTAAGACTTATTATTGAAAGGTTTGTATTTATTCTTACCATTTATTGTTTTTGAAGTTTTTCTTTTACTCTCTTGTAATTCCTATTCTTTTAATATGGTTAGTTTTCCCCTGCTTTCTCATGTATGTATTTTTGTTTCTCTTCAGTCTGAAGGATACCTTTAATTATTTTCTGTAGAGCAGGCTTTGTAGATATAAATTCTTTTAGCCTTTCTTTGATGTGGAATGCCCTTATTTCTCCTTCAATGAAATGGGTAGCTGTGCCAGATATAATAATCTTGGCTCACAGTGTTATCTTTCAGGACTTAAAATACATCACCCCAAGTCCTTCTGGCTTTTATTGTTTGTGTTGAGTGATCTGCAGTTATTCTAATGGGCTTGCCTTTTTAAGTTACCTGTTGCTTCTCTCTTACTGCCTTCGAAATATCTTATTGCTCTACATGTTCAGTAGTTTCATTATAATACAATGTGGAGAAGTTCTTTCCTGGTTTTGTCAGTTTGGTGTACAGAATGCTTCCTGTATTTGCATTGGTACCACTTTCCCTATGTGGGGAAATTTGTCTTCTATAATTTTTTTGAAAATATCTACCATGCCCCAAGAGTAAAATTCTTCTCCTTCAGCTATACCCTAAATTATTGTTTATGATCTCTTCATAGTGTTGCAGATGTCTTGAAATTCGCATTCATACTTTCCTGTTATTTTTTTCCTTCTCTTTGTTGGACTGTTCCAGTTCTGCCACCTTGTCTTCCAGGTGAGATATTCTGTCCTATCCTTGATCCATTCTATTGGTGAGACTTTCTATAGAGTTTTGTATATTACTCACTGTGTTTTTCATTTCTACCAATCCTGATCAGAATTTCTTTATTATTTCTATTTCCTTACTCATATCTAATATCGACCTCCTTATTTCCTTAAGTTGGTTTCCTGTGTTCTCCTTCTGGAGTTTGTTTTCTTCTTTGATTCCTTTGAACATAGTTAAAATCATTCTTTTGAATTCTTTGCTAGGCATTTCATCTAAGTCTCACTGAAGGTCTTTTCTGATGGATTTATATATTTTGTGGATTATATTATCTTGAATTTTTGTGTTTCTTATATTATACTGTAGAGATTTTTGCATCATGAATTAATTCAATGCTTGGGTTTCTTAATGGCTATATTCTGTGATGTGATCAACAGTTTATATATCTTCAAGGTGGGAGATTAATGTCTCAGGCGTGGCTCTTATATTAATCCCAGATTGACCACAGAAGTGACCCAATAGTTGTCATTGCCTACTTTGTAAATATTCTAATAGGCTAGTTGGAGCAAAATACATGTCTAACATGCTAATGGGCAATATACACACATAAACCAAATCTTCACGGTTTACTTTTTAATGGGTTGGGATTAAGCAGGTAATCTAAACAAAGCCAAAGTACCTAAGGGTGTGTGTTAACTCTCATCCTTAATCCTTTTCACTAGGAGGCTGAGATAACTGCCTTATGCTGAGTTCCAGATCAGCCTTGGATGCAGTAAGACCCCACCAACAAGAAGGACAGGAGAGGAAGACAAGAGGGCACTGTAAATCTAGAAATAGAAAATGTGACCAATTCTCTTTCAAGATCCAGCTTATTTAAGAATCAATCAATTCTGGTGGTCCCTGTTTCCTCTACGTTTGGCTCTGCTCTCAGCCAAGAAGAGCCTGAGGCTGGCTCCCTCTCCATCCCACTGTGGGCTAGCTGGGCCCCTAGTCTGCCAACTAGATCAGTTGTACTGGTTGTTGGTGGCACAAGGTGCTGGTGGCTTAATCTCTGGAATCTTCTTTCTAATGCTCCCTGGCTGGCTGCAGGTGTGTCTAGTTCTTCCTGAGAGGAGAGCTCTCACCGCTTCTCTGCTCCCTTGCATGGCTATGGCAGGTCTCCAGCAGGTTCCCAGCATGGAGCTACTTCAGGCAGGAAACTGCTGCCACTGGGGTGGTAGATGGCAGAAACCCCATATCTCTCCTGATTTTCTGCGGATGTTAAAAACTCCTATACACCTTTTGTTTCTGGTAAACGAGTGTATTCTGTGGTCTTTCTGCCTTCTTTCTCTCCTCTGGCTGTTTTAGCATGCCTATACAGTCACCGTCTTAACCAGAGGTCCCAGGCAAATTTTCTTCAATAATTTTGTTGAATATGCTCTCTATGCCTTTGTCCTGGGTTTCTTGTCCCTCTGATATCCCCATGATCATGATGTTTGCTCTCTATAAGGAATTCCACATTTCCCTCATATTTTGTTCATATGATTCTTTGAATTTATAGAAGTTTTTGGATTCTCTATTAATTTCTTCTGTTTTGTCCCCCAGGATATTAACTCTGGGATTGAGGAATTCTAAAGAAGTTTTTAATAGCACTGTTCAGTTTTTGTTTTCTGTTATTATGTTTGTTTATAGTCTCCATTTCTCTGGTGAGTTCCAGTTTCAAGTCTAGTTTTGTTTTTCTAAGGTTTCCTGGAGTTCATTCTTACATTTGGTTATGTCCTTATTGAACTTGGTCAGCTGGTTATTGAGTTCCTCCAATGTTGGTTTACCTTCAAGTCGCTTATTTCTCTTTTGAAGTCACTCTGATTTTTCTCAATTAAATCCATATTGAAATTTGTGAGCTTCACAGTTGGGCAGTGTTGGTTCTCCAGTTTTGTTCTTTTTCTTTCAAGATTTATGTTTATTTTAAACTCCCTGAAATTCCATGTGAATTTGGAACTTGGTTTTTCCAATTTTGGAAAAAATACTGTTAGAATTTTTTATGGTAATTGCATTAAATTTGAGGCTTGCTAGGAGATTGGCATCTTAATAGTGTTAAAAATGTCAGAATGAAAATGGAGTCTGATGGCAAGGCTTGTGTTTTTGAGTTCCACTTTTTGTTTGTTTGTTTGCTGGCTTGTTTGTTTTTTTGGTTGGTTGGTTGTTTATTTTACTGATTCTAGTTCAGCCAGTATCTTGGTCAGTGTATCATTTCCAGGTTTGACCTCAGGTTATTTTATTCTCATTTTGGGATTGTAATTCTGTTGTCTCCCCTATAATTTCAGTGGCAACTTCCATTGTGGTACTAGGAGGCCTTGGTGGGGAACACTCAGATTTATGTGTTGTGCTTTTGATGCATTGGTTTCTTCCCATTTCTGAATAAAGGTCTAGTTTTCCTAATGCCAGAGCCAATATAGGCTCTTGTTGGGATTTCAGTGAGTGTTCTGTTCTGGGTTCTGGTTGAGATAGCTTTGTAACCGCAGGTGCATAAGTTGCAGATGTTATGGGTGTGCTAACAAATCTGGCTGGTAACAGGTTGGGATGTACAGGCACTGGTTGCATCACTCTGTAGATTGTTATCTTTTTAATTTCTTTATAAGTTCTCTCTGGAGTGAGTGTTGACTCCCTTCTTTGACAATGTGGTCAGGTATGTAGCTCCTCCCTGCCAAAACCTGGAACTGTGGATGGATTAGAATTTTTTTGCAGACATGGAAGGAAGGGGACACAAGGCCAGGGGTGGGCCTATGGAGGGACTTATCTCCTAGGAGAGGTGGGTGGCAGGAGGCATGAGCAGAAGGAGGGGTTGCAAGGCCAGGGACTGCCGTGGTTGGACCTGTGGCCCAGGAGAGGTGGGCGGTGGGAGGCAAGAGGGGAAGGAGGGGGTGCAAGGCCAGTGAAATACCCAGGAGAGGTTGGTGGCAGTGTTAGGGGAAGGAGGACACAAAGCTGGGGGTGGCCAGTGGAGGAACCTACCTGACAGGACAGGTGGGTGTTAGGTGGCATGAACGGAAGGAAGGGAGCCCAAGACTGGGCCAGGCCCATGGAGGAACCTATCTGCACTGGATAGGTGGGTGACATGGGGCATGAGCAGATGGAGGGGGGGCACAAGGCCAGGGGGTGCACCCATGGAGGGACCTACCTGCCAGGGAGAGGTGGGTAGAGGGAGGCAGGAGTAGAAGGAAGGGGGAGCCGTGTTGGGGACAGGCCGTGGAGGGACCTTCCTACCAGGAGATATGATGAGGTGAGGGGCTCCAGCAGACAGAGAGGGCACAAGGCCTGAAACAACATTGTGGAAGAACCTAACTGCCTGGGAGAGGTGGGTGGAGGGCCATTTGTGCATCTTTGGAAGAAAGGTCCATTCAACTCCTCTGGCTTCATTTTGAAAGGTTTTTTGTTACTTTTTATTTTTGTTATTGAGTTGTAGAAATTCTTAATATTTTATTATTAGACACATACTTTACAAAATTTTCTCCTACTCTGCTAGATGTCTTTTTACTATTTTGATAAACACACTCCTTTGATATGAAAAGATTATTTTTACAGTTTGATTTATGACTTTTCCATTTGATTTCTATATTTTTTGTGTTATATTCATCAAAACATTAACCAATCCGATGTCAGCATGATTTTCTCCAACATTACCTCTTTAAAGTTTCGTAATTTAAAAACTTTAGTTTTGTGACTCATCTTCATATACATAGATCTATCTATCTATTATCTATCATCTATCTACCTATCTATATTGATCTCTCTATGTATAATACAGCAATGAAAATTCATTGTGTTATACATAGATATAAAGTTTTTACCTCCTCATTCTTGTCTTGCCATCCTTATTTAAAAAAAAACAATTGCCAATTTTTTATAGACAACTTATTCTATACTGTTGGTCTGTCTGCATTTCTTAAATCCTACAGTTGCAATCCATATTGAAATTTGTGAGCTTCACAGTTGGGCAGTGTTGGTTCTTCAGTTTTGTTCTTTTTCTTTCAAGATTTATGTTTATTTTAAACTCCCTGAAATTCCATGTGAATTTGGAACTTGGTTTTTCTAATTTTGGAAAAAATACTGTTGGAATTTTTTATGGTAATTGCATTAAATTTGAGGCTTGCTTGGAGATTGGCATCTTAATAGTGTTAAAAATGTAAGAATGAAAATGGGGTCTCACAGTCCACTTAAGAGCCTGCTTAATTTCTTTTTGCAATGCGTTTCTGTTTTCAATGTATAATATTTTTCCTTCCTTGGTTAGATTTACTCCTCCTATTTAATTTCAAAGATATTGTTGTGAATAGAATGTGTTTACTTTCATTTTAATTTATCAGTTGCACAAGAAGGTAGGACAGAATAGTATGGTTGAATCTTGCAACTTTCCAGACTTAATTATCTCTAGTAGTCTATTTAAGGATCTGTTGGGATTATAAATCTACATGCCATCTCATTTGCCAAATAGCACTCTTACCTCTTTCAAATATGGATGCCTTTTCTCTTAAAATTTTAATCTAAATATGAAACCCAAATTAACTAGAAATGACTTATTCCACCAGCAGTGGCCTGGAGAAAGGTTCTGCTCTTTAACTCCTGAGACTGACAGAGGGTCATGAGCTTCTGAACATTGGATTTTACAGTTTTCATTCCATTTCATGCTTTTTAAAAAGCAGAATTTATTTGTGTTGCTCATAAATCAGTAATCATAGATGATGCACTACCCTTAGTTCCGTCAAACATAAAGGAGGATGGGTGTCGCAGTCAGCAACACGCGGCTGGGATGAATCTTCAAACCAGGCACAATTTGGGGGAGGAAAGTATTTATTAAAACTACAGATTGAGGGGAAGTTCTGCAACAGTGAAGGAGGCTGAGGCTGGCCTCTTTCACAGGTCCAAGCAGAGAGAGAAACCCATCACCAACACCATACACACACTAGCAAACAGGCAGGAGGGCAAGGAAAGAATTCTTTCACCTTTATATAGCCCTAAGGTGGGGTCTTACAATTCTATCCCAGACTTAATGGCTTCCTAAATCTCTGGAATTTCCTTCCTGTACTGCCCACACAGGAAAGGATGTTTACTTCTAGTTTCTTTGAGCTTCTTTACATCCTGCCCCTTGCTGAGAGGCTGCCTTCCTGTAAACATCCTCAGATACCCACCCAAGAAAATTAAAAAGATCAAGTTGACAACAAAACTTAACCATCACAAGGGGAAATAAAAATGTGGTTTTAAGTTGGAGTTTATTGCCATCAGATCCAATACTCTCTATTGATTGATCCCAGTCTTCAACCAAATCAGATTTTTTTCTGTTAAATTATCTAAAATCCACATTCTGAATTGCGCTGGTGGAGATTTTATTATTACTTTTAAATGAAAGCCTCATTTCGCAAACCACCAAATCCTTTGCAGGATTGTCCTCTATATTTCTGAATAATGACATAATTTATGATTTACACCTCTAATTCTTCCAAGATCTATGCCACAAGGTGATAAATTATTTGGAATTTATGCTTCTTGGGAAAAAGAAAAGCTTTCTTTCAAGCCAGGAATGGTGGCTCTTACCTGTGATCCCAACAGTTAGGAAGCTGAGGCAAAAATTTCTTTAAGTTCAAAGACAGCCTGAACTATATAAAAAGACCTTGTCTCCAATAAAAGCTCTTGTATTTTGACTGGCATGGATACAAAATCAAATCATTGAATAATTAAATGTTATGGATAAGCGGGCATGGTGGCACATGCCTTTAATCCCAGGAGTGGGGAGAAAGGTGGAAGGATTGCAGGTGGGAGGAACTCCAGGTCAGATGAGAAATATATCTCATAAATATTTTTCTCTGAAATACACATTTACTACCATTTTAAATCTTTAGTTTTTCAATCACACTTGTATGCATATCTCTAATAACAACCTTTTTATAGTTTTTTAAAAAGTGACTTGTTGGGCTGGAGAGACTGCACAGTGGTTAAGGCACTTTCCTACATAGCCTAAGAAACAGGTTCTGTTCCTCAGAACCCACACGCGTCTAGCGTTTACAGTGCTATAGACTCTGGTGCGCCCATTTTCTCTCTCTATCTGCCTCTTACTCTCCCTCTCAAATAAATAAATAAATAAATAAATAAATAAATAAATAAATAAATAAATAAATAAATAAATAAATAAAATACTTTTTTAAAAAAAAATTTAATATTTACTTGTTATTAGGCAGAACTCCAAATCCCCAACAGCAACCATTTTCCTCCCATGACTGATTTATTTCTTTTAGGTCCTTGCAACTTTCCTATCCGAAAGAGTGAAATAATGCCCACCCACCACTTGGTGAGGTGCTAAACTTGAGAGTTACTGAGTTTGATATCAGCAGCACCATAAGAAGAAAGCTGTGGAGGACACTGTGAGAACTGTGTTAACAAAACATTGTACATTGCTTAATTTTCCCCTTATTCCCGGTTTTCATTTTCCATCTGGTTCTCCCCAGTGACTGGTATTTAAACTCTTGCAAGACAAGGAGCATATGTCGCTGAATAAAATACTTTATTTAAATGAAAGGATAACTGTATGATAATTTGCATGTAAAATCCCTTAGTTTATTAACATTCTAATAGTGATCAGAACCTTCAACTTGTAGAATGGAATCTTTATAAAATGAAAGAAATTTTGGTGTCAGAAAGTGCTTAAAGTTGATTTCTTCTGGAGTCAAAGGCAGAAATATCTGAGTGTTATCTAATGTCTCACAAATTCACTAATTTTGCTGGGATGAATTTTAAACTTACAAGACATTGAAGTTTTTTGGGGTGAAAGTTGACTAAAAATCTGGCCCATTTAGCTTTAAATCCCGACTGCATCTCTTCCTACCCATGATTTCCTGCGTTCACTGTAACCTGCTTTCACTGATTCTAAGAGTTTCGGTTTGCAAGTGCAGAACACCAAGATTCATTGAAGAAGATGATTCCATTTAGTTTTGTTTGATTCAATAGGTGTTTTTGTAGTAACATACTAGAAACTGCAGATACAGTGATGTTTTAGAAATCGTGTATATACCATTTCCTATGTACATTTACAAGGTTTCAAGTGGAGCAAGGAAGAATAACAAAAGTAATACACCAGGGTCGATTATGATACATGCACATACTACACACTAAGATTTTGATAGGTGTGTAAGAAATCATGTAGCTTTCTATCTCTCCTTCTACTCTGATACGAATGACAAGAACATGAGGGCTGTGTCGATAGCTTAGTGGATAAAACATTTGTCTTTCAACTCTGAGTACCTGAGTTCAGATCCCCAGAGTCAACATAACAGCTGGAAGCTGCAAAGAGACTTGTGTAAACCCAATGCACCTATGGTAACAAGGGAGACAGAGGCAGGAAGGTCAGAGACCATGCCTCCAAAACAAGGTTCAAGATGAGGGCTGAGCCTGAAAGTTGTCTTCTAACCTCTACACATGCACACCATGGCACGCATGCACAAAAATAAACAGAGAGAGAGAGAGAGAGAGAGAGAGAGAGAGAGAGAGAGAGAGAGAGAAAATGAAAAGAACATGTCAACTTAATAAAACTCATTTTCCTTGTTTATTTTTTTGTTTACATCATGTCTATTTTCAGCAGATACTGTTACAAAGTTGCAGGCACACTTATATGTGTGAGCATGTATTTACTTCCGTCACTATTTTCCTTATCTGCCAAGTTTATAAGTTACAGTTTACACAACTAATAAATGAAATGAAGCCAGAAATGCATGAACAGAGGAGCAGTGAAATAGAAGGCATGTGCCATGTCTACCCTTCTGATGTCACTGACAGATCATCTCCTTCCCTGGCAGAGGATTGGGTTTCCTAGATGAAAGGACTACACAAAGCTTGGCCTAGAGTAGAACTGTGATCTCTCATTTCCCAGGCCAATGTCAATAATGTCACCCAAAGCCATGTTTCCAAAAATTCAGTCTATCCTTAATATGTTCCCTTTGCATGGCGGCCACAGTTCTTTCTGCAAATAAAGAAGACATGTATCTTCAAACTAATTGCCAGATGAGGCCCCTTGGCTCATTCTGACAGGCTGTTCTCTCTGGTAAGACTGTTGCTGCTCTAGAGAGAGCACAGGTTGTCACCCTGTATAAGCAGAGGTACACAAAGATCTTTGGCAAAAGCAGTGAGGCTATTGGGGAGAATTGCAGGCTCTCCTCATAATGCTAACTTGGACAAAATAATGACTAAATGCCGACTGGTGTGCAAGGAATAGCATTTTGTCACTTCTCGTCTGTTTACCTTGTACCTTTGAGTGCTATATTTTCCAAACCAATGAACTTCCTTAATGGATCTATGTCTGCTTGAAGTTCACATGAGGCTGTAGGAAGTCCCACAGTCCCTAGCTGTCAAAGTAGACTAGTTTTGACTTTAAAAAAAAAAGGAAACATTGTGATAAGTCCATTAGGAATGAATCTCCTGTAATCGTTTCCCATATAGTGAAGACTTTCCCTGTGTTTTATAGTCAGTAACTGGGGAAATCAAGAAAGGCAGACCGAGTAATCCTAAAAGTTCTTCCATGTTATGAAATATACATAAGAAACGTTTAGAAGCAAAACAGGAAATAGCAATAATATAAAAAGACAAGGAGAGGACCAAATGTATTTGTTTTATTGTGCTGTCCCTGAGTTGTAACCTTCAAAATAAATCAGAGGATGTAAGTGAAGTCGCTTCCTGAATTCTGTGGGTAACTTCTCAATGATAGGTGTCTAACTGAAGGAGAGACCCAGGGACTCACAAGTAGCATCTGAAATGGGCAGTTTTTGTCGGCAAATTTTTCATCAATGGAATCTGATTTGTGCTGAATGACTGGACATACACTTGCAGTCAGGAGAGTGGGAGAAATGGTGGTTGAGGGAACTCTCCGTGTGGAGCAGAAGTGTGGTGGATAGAAATGGTTCGCTTTTCACTGATGTTTGTTGACTAAATCAATCTAAAACCAGTGTTGATTATTTTCTTCAATTCTACAATTCTTGCTACCTACTCAGGCTAACATTCTTCCATCTGGATGAACCCTTTTTATTTTGTATCTTTCCCCCTCACATATTATTACAGATTTCTGGGTTTTAAAATCACTTAGATTTACAAATTTGGCCAACAGGAGTTCTTTCCCTTTAGTCTTATTCTTATTGCAACGATCCATCAACCTTTGAGCAAAAGTTACACTAAGCTTCCATTGCTTTTTCCTTGGCTCATGCCTATAATCAGCCATTTCTCCAAGGACCCCTGGCTGTCTTTATTGTACCAATTCTTAGATGAGAAGCTATTTGCACTGCAGGTTTCTATAAGTGTGTGATTATTTTATCTAGGCATTTGTAATATGCACACATAAATGCACATACTTGCATTAAGATTGACAGTTAATATTTTAGGTACCAGAAATTTTCTCATTGTAAATGTAAGTATAAACTAGTCCAAAAATTCAAGGAATTAAATGAAATGAGGGGAAGAGACATCAAAGTAGAATAAAGATTAGTTGGTAAAAAGAAAGGATTTAGTGAGGAGGGCACGGGGAGATCATCAAAACAAAGTAACTGAAGGGAATTGTGATAAAATACATTACATACACATATATATGTATATATATATATGTATATATATGTATAGAATTGCCAATAGTATTCATTAGCTTTATAAAGTGAGCAGTGTTGACTCTGCCTACAAAAGGAAATTGCCTGATCTGGGACTTCAAGTCATGCTTCAGGTTTTATTTGTTTGATCAGCTATAACGTTTGTCTGAGTTGTATTTATTCTCAAGTCTCCTCATTCCTACCTTAATATGAGATGCCTAAGTTCTATTGTCAACTTGATCACATGAGGAATCAAAACACACCTCTTGGGTGGGTTTGTGAGGTTGTTTCCAGGAAGGAATAACAAAGGGAGGAATCCCTTCCTCCAGAGTGGGTGGTCTTTCCTGTGGTGGGCTATATATAAAGAAGCTCCAAGAGAGCACAATCCTATTCACCTGTGTGGATTTTTATCTGGTGCTTATCTGGTGCTTTTTATCTGGTGTTCCTTGCTAGTCACTCCTATGTGCATCTACTCTGTATTGACTATCCTTCGTAGACAATGGAACTAAGTTTCCATAGCCTTTCAAAATGAGCCAAGGCCAGCTGCTCTTAGGAGTCTTCCAGGCTTTCAATGCCAGATTGGGACTCTGATGTATCCAGTAATGCAGACTGAGTATCTACAGGGTTCCTTGGTTCTCATGTCTACAGACAGGTATTGTTCAGATCATATCCTCTAAGCTAATTCTATAAATCTTCCTTATAGTACAACTTTATTCTTTCAGTTCTATTCCTTTAGAGAACCATAATATAATACCTGAATTCTAAAGCAGTAATTTTACTCTGTTATGAGATGGAACCCCAAATGTCTGAAGAACCTGAAGTTACATTAATGACATGGCCTTTGAGCAGAGACCAAGAGTGTCCCTTGGGTGTCACTCATACATCATAATTGATAAAACTTGATGTAAAAAGTTCCCTTATGATTTTAGTGCTCTATAATATTGCTTCAGTATATTGATATGCTACTTGTTCAGTATTTCTTTGATATTCCTTTTTCTATAGCAGTTCTCCACTTCTAGTTCTGGACTCATTTTCCTTACCTACACACTTTTGAGAAGGTTTCTTAGAGGCTGTCAGATAGATCACTACTTTTTGCTGACATCTCTTTTTGTAGAACTTTAATCTGCTTCTGGTTTAATTACTATGTCTCTGAGGATCTGCCAGTCTTATTCCATTTGTGGCCTAGCTGATTTCTTAATTCTCCAAAATCTTACATCCTAGAGTCTTTTTCCACTTGAAGCTATGGAGTGTGACTCTTTCTCAGCAAACCATTTCCCCAGATAAACTTAAGATATAATATTAGCACTGAAAGTAATCTTCAGGATCATTAAATCTGTCCCCCCATGCACACTAATTTTTTTCTGGAGGAAATGGAAAATCCAGGTAGGATAGAGGCCTAGTGATAATCAGGGACAAGAAAAGGCAGTTTCTAACTCAGGAGCTAATAGTCTGAGAATATAATATAAAGCAGACCAGCTTGTCACAATGTTTGTGACAATGGTCCTCATGAGAACACAGTCCACAGGGAAGTAGAAGAGGATACAAGGCTTTGAGGAGACACTGTGGTATATACTTGATATTAAAGGTTTGATAGCTCTGACTACTGGACTTGACCTCTTGTCTATGAATGGAAATCATTTATATCTTGTTTACAGTCTCAAAGATTATGTTCACATGAGGAGCTTTCATAGCCAGAGTGGTGACATGATTAGTTCTATGGTCAATGCAATTGAAACAATCTTAAAAAAAAAGATATGGCTGAAGAGATGGTTCAGTGGTTAAGGTACTTGCCTCCAGAGCCTAAGGATTTAGGTTCAATTCCCCTCATCAGCCAGATGCATGAAGTGTTGCATGCATCTGGAGTTGGTTTAAAGTGACAAGATGCACTAATGCACCTATTCCATCCCTCTTTCTCTCTCTGCTTACAAACAAATAAATAAAAATATTTTAAGGAGAAATTCTGATAAAAAACAAAATTGTAGTTTTCCTATACCTCATTTGCCTTATCTGATAGGGATAGTAGTGGTCACTCACCCATAGCGGAAGGAAGATAAGACAATGCAGACAACAGTTGTAGACTAGTCCTTGGCACTGTTCTTGCTGATCTAGATACAGCCTGAAGGGACTGGGATGTGCTTGGATAAATACATACACATCATTTCTACTCCTAGATCATGGCTTCTTTAAGATGCATATTGCTGAACTAACCTCACTTAAGTAGTAGCACCCCACAGCAGGCTGACCTGACATATGCTTCACACTGCTGTTATTACAGAGTGGACATCAGCACCAATTGCACTGAATATGATCAGCGCAGGGATGGGCACATCCTAAATCTTGTCATCACCACCAGCATTGTCATCTTCCTCATGTTCATCTGACAAGTCAGGTCTTCTTTGATGATCCCAGCTCTTGACTGAAGTCAAGGTAAAGACAAACAAGCCAGACTGAGAATGCATCCCAGAGAGTGACACCTGCCTGGGTGTGGTGGTTTGACTATAAAATGCTCCCATAGCCTCATGTGTTTGTGATTAAACCTCATATTTAGTCCCCAGCTGGTGGCTGGTGGAGCCTTTGGAAGGTAGACCTTTGCTGGAGGCAAGTCTTGAGCTTTTTTTTTTTTTAAGACTAGCTCTACTGAGTGTACCCATCTCACCCTATCCACTTCCTCCCTGCTGTTATGGAGATATGATACAATGCTTTCCCACCATGATAAAACTTCCCCTTGAAACTATATTCTGGAAATAAACTATTTCCACTCATAAGATGGTCTTGGTCAGTATTTTTCCACAGTAATGAGAAGGTAACTGCTTCACTAGGTAAGTAATAGAGTGGCTTCTATGCAGAAAGACCAGCTATACTAATATGGCTGAAGAAATAAAATTGTACAGCAACTGAAAGAGAACCTTACAGTCTATTGAATAAGCCAGAATGAGTCGTGTACTCTTCAACTCTGACTCCCAAATACTCCTGATGTGTTCGTTTTCTAGAGGGCCACATGCACACAAATATAATCGGGAAGCCCTCAGCCAAAAGCAGAAAAGGAAAAAAAATCCAACTTTGCCTTGTTTTTAAATTTTCATAGTTTAAACATTCCCACCATGACTAATATCAATATCATGACCAATATCAAGCTATCAATATTGGCGTCACAGCTCAAAAACTCAAAATTCTATACAAGCGAGCTCCAGCATTCATATATTGCTATAATGTAGAGATTGCATCATAGAGCTCCAGAATGTTTTGTCTTTTCACTACAAATCTTTAGAAAAGAAGCCATTCATTCATTCATTCATTCAATAAATGTGGGTGGAGAATCAACTCTTTACTAGATGCCAGTAGAAGCAACATGGAGTTGGAGTTCTGTCTTCCCTGGAGGAGATGCATAGGAACAAATACTTTCATGAAGTTCCATGAAGTGCCATTTATTAGAGTAGAAAGTATCCAATTCTACTAGGAGAGGCAGAAGTGATAAAACAAATAGCCAAAACAGTAGGTGAAGACGATGCATAATCTTATTGACTCCTCTTCCTCAGCTTGGTATGCAACGTGGCAAGTAATCACCTAAATAAGGAAGGAAAGAAAGAAAGAAATGCCTGGCTTCTATCCTTCAGTAAAGAGTGATTGAGTTTAAAGCGATCAGGGAAAAGGAACTTATGAACTGTAAGATGGTACATACAGACAGGCTGTTGAAGCAGAGACCACAGGATCCCTGAGCACCTGTATATAGGCTGATATAATAACTGATCTATTAGTACTGGGCTGGGAGAACCTTACTCAGCTTTGATTGCATTTCAAGCAGCTTTGTCATTGTTACCTAATCCCTAGGCTTTTCCTATAATGCTGAAATCCAAATCACAAGGTACTAAGTATGTACAAGAGAATTTTACCTTCTAAAGTGCAAATAGCTGGTTTGTTCATAAAAGCACAGGAGTCATTCCAAAATTTGGGGAACTCAGAAAAGAAAAAATATGCAAGATAAGTTACCTGCAAGCCTTCCATTCAAAGAAAAACATGGTTGAAAATTAACAATCTGTAACAATTTTGTACATAATCTTCAGAAATTTAGACATGAAAATACAAACACATAGCTATATTGAGACAGGAAATTATAGGGAATGCCTTGGCAATCAAGACCACTGCTTTGCTGGGCAATAAACTTATCTTTTTCTTAACAATATACACAGCAACCTGTCAGTAACCTGGGGTCTCCCACCTGCTGGGAGCTACACATACATCCCACTCATACAATGGGATAAACTTCTCCTCCCTTGGTAAACATCACTTACTCTCCTTCTAGGGTCAGTTTTGCTTCAAATATATTCAAATAGCAGTCTTCCTGCCTGCAGTTTTTGGGTGCACAATCAGACAAACTATGTCCTCCAAGTGAACTTTTAGGGAGAAACTTTTATCTATCATCTTATGTCAATGCATAACTGACCATAGATATGAACGAAATCAAATTCATCATGGGAAGGGGTCTATACAGTACTGAAAAGCTTATATAGCTCAAGTCTGCCAACCAAAGTAGAGGACCAGCCAAACTCCACCCCCTGGCAATTCACCTCTCCTCCTTGTGGGCTCTACAAAGAAGTTTTAGGCAGTAATACGGTATATTCCAAGTCAAGCAGCTCACTTTCCTTCTTGGCAGTATGTCCTATCTTATAATGTTCTATCTTATAATGTTGCTTTGCACTTAAGTCTCTTGCTGCTTTATTTTTCATGTCTTTTCCAATTCTTTGAATAACACACCAAAAAATTTGAAAATACCTAGAGATCACTAATGACAGTATCATGAAATAATCTAGCCACACTTAATACTTCTGTATACATTCTCTAATTGTATAATAGAGTTGTTCTGTCTAATGGAGTATTCATACCATCAATTATTCAAGTTACTTTTTTGTATCAGATAGCTAAGAAATGGACAAGCACATCTTGTTGATTAAAAAATGTTAAATAACTGTTATTTATTAGCACAGGTAAAACCTCATGTTGAGGCAAGGTATCAACAGGAAAAATACAGGGATTTTAGAGTATGAGATACTAACATACGAGCCCAAAGACAGCTAAAAGGTCTAATCTCCCTGAGCGTTTTTCCTCTATAATACAACAGGAACAGCGGTAACGAAAATATCCATTTCATAGATTGGCACATAAGTTTCAATCTCTCTCCCAGTGCCCATAAACATATAGAACTCCAGATCCCCCACCCCTGAAAAAAAGTTAAACTACTGGCTACCTTTCAAGAGCTTTCAATCAACAGAATTGTCAGCCTCTGAAAGATAAATTGGAATCCAAGTTCACATCATCTACCATTTAAAAGTATAGTTGAACCAGCTAAGGGATAACCTAGAAAGAATCACAGATACAAAAATAATTCACATGCATAGTTCTGGTGAGATGTTGTTTAGTGCAGACGTGGAAAAGCTCACTTCCATGGGAAACTCCACAGAGATGACAGCTTCCAGCTTCTCCAATGAGAGAGGTAAGCTTGTTTGCACCCTGATGGAAAAGACCTATATTCCTTAAATTCAGAATTCCTTAGCTATCATACAAGTCCATGGGTACACAAGTTTACCTGGGCCATTCAGCATAAGCCATTTGAGATGTGTGGAAAACTAGAACCCAGGTGAGTACCAACTTTATGCTTTCTGTGCTGTGTAAAGCAGAGTTCTTTGCCTTGAAGTACAAGGCTCATATCCTTTGTCAGGATAAATAAAGCTGTGGCAAGTTAACTTGTTACCTTGGGAATAGGAAAAATAATCTCAGAGCCTTCAAAGTTCAAAGTGAAGGTAGATTCAAGTCCATGGTAGCTGACTACTGGAGAGCTAGGCCACCAAGTCTGAAGATAGACTATCAGGAAGCAACTAGATAGACTATCAAGATAGACTATCAAGAAGCAAACATAGAGTGATTATGTAGAAATGAACAAGTGACTTTGTGTTGCTAAGCCTGTGGTGCTCCTCTGTAAATAGAAATAAAATTTACCACAAAGTTACATACAAGTCTTGAATGGAAAAAAGTGAGATAAATTTATAAACTGTGCACACTCAAAAATCAAGCAGCCTGGGCTCAAACATTAACTCTATTAATCATTCACAAAAGACTAAAGATGTGTCCTGATCCTGCCTCTGGTTTGAATGCCCCCCCTCCAAAATTTACCTATTACAACTTAATTGTCAATGCAGTGAGTTTAAGAAGTGGGGTCTTTCACAGGAAAGACATGAAGGGTACTCTCTGAATAAATGGGAGCAAGACTTTATAAAAGAGACCTCGGGAAGCCTTCTACTTTCCCTCATATAAGGACAAGAAACCCCCTAGAAGACTTTGCAGAATGGCATCATCCTAGAAGGGGAGAGCAGCCCTCACCACACAGTTGAACCCTTATGGATGGGGGGAGGGGATATTTGCTGAACAGAGTTTCTTCATTCTGTGGAAGCAAATCTGAAAC
>PVHP010029658.1:0-21968 GCA_004024765.1 Zapus hudsonius
CAGCAGTGACCGCAGACAGAGCGGGTTCACTAATGGCTTTAGCTTCTCTGCTCCTCGGGCTGCTGCTATAGACAGCTAGCCCACTCCTGGGCTGGGTACCCCAAGAGTCAGCTCGATGTCTCAGTCTCCGCCCCTAGAAGCAGACTGCCCAGTCCAGGATAGAAAAATTCCAGGAGCTAAAATTCTATAAATTCAGGGCTGTGCCCTCTAAGCAGGACTGTAAGAATTTATTCTTATGCTTTTTGAACTCTCTGGAACAAGATTAACTGAGACAATGCTAACACTGTGCTCCTCAGAGCTAAAGCAAGCTGTAACACGATGTTTCTTTGTTGGGGGAGTAAAGGTAAATTTGAGATAAATATAGTAATGTAAGCTGAGAGGAGATGAATGTGTAGTTAATGTTTGTATATAGCAGAATAGGCGATTTTAATTTTTTATTAACAGCTTCCATAATAATAGACAATAGACCATGAAAATTCCCTCCCCACCCACACCTCCACTCTCAAATCCACCCTCCACCATATCCACCCCTCCCAATTAGTCTCTGGTTTGTTTCGATGTTATCATCTTTTCCTCCTGTTGTGAAGGTCTTGTGGAGGTAGAGTCAGGCATGTCGAGGTCATGAATATATTTTTAAAGTTGTCAATGGAAAGTGCTAGACTCGATTCCAGTCTTTCTGACAGCCTTTCCGCTCCTGCGTATGGCTAAGCTCAGGACTCCTCTAGTTCTGTTATCCAAGAACATTCTTACAACTCCCTGTTCATTAAGCTTAATTTTTTTTGAGATTCAATTATTTTTCAGCGTATTGAAACGTTTTCTGTTAACACTTCTGTTAATTGCTACTCAGCTTGTTTGATTGCCGTGGGCTCAGAGCCCTGTGTAAATGAACACTTCCTTGGGATTGAATTTTAAGCCTCAAAGGGTCACCCCAAGACAGTCTCATTTCAGTGGGAGAACACTGTGCCACGAGAGTACATACAGTCTTTCAGTGCTTGGGGGAGCAAGCAGCAAGCTCTGGCCCGCAGACAGTGAGGACAAAGTCAGTGCTAAGCACGAGGCTCACGTGACTTTCAGAAAATGGCAATGCAGGCAGTCTTCCCTCAAAGTGGAGTGCAATGGAATCCAATGAACTATGCTAGTGATTTTAATTGCTGCTGACATTTTTAAAGCAGACACGCAGAAAGTAGGTTGAAAAGGCTTCATTGTATAGGACTTGAGGAAGCCTGGGCCTTAGATCTTCTTTGTGGACACAAAAGTATGGCTCTCCCCTCAGAACAAGAGAGAGTTTTTCTGGAACCAAATGTGAGTGACTATGGCCCAGGAACATGGATTCATGTCACTGCAATCACCATGATCTAGCATGGTAACAGTTTCATGAAATTAGTATAATAGAGCAAAGAAAGTCATAAATCAAAGCCTTTTTAAATACATCTGTGGGAACATCAAGTAGGTGGCATACAGCACCTACGTGGGGAAATATCTGCTGTAGGCTTCAGAGCTGTCTGAGGACATAGTTAGCCTTTGGGTCACGGGGAGTACCTCCCAAGAGGATTTACAAGGATGGATGCTAGGTCAAACACAGAGATGGGCAATGAGTGGCTATTAAAATAAAGATATCCCGAGGGATGGTTTTCCCTTTTTGCTGGGAACTTGACTTCCTGTTAAGGGGTGAGCTGGGGGGTAGAATTTAGATAACGCCCAGCAAAAATTCCAATGCACCCCCAAATTTAAGGAGTACCCAAATTCTTGTCTACAAAGTTAAGGAATTAAAATCATAGACAAGATAGTAAGGTATAGTGGGAGACTTTATTATTTAAGGGAACATGGAGAGTTATAGAGTTCTCCAGCCACCAGTGTGGGGAGAACACGTGGAGAGTTTAACAGAACTTATGCTGTTTAGCTAAACAAGCAGCAGAAGAAAAAATAACAGAGGGCTCCCACATGAGAAGGAGAGGTTCATGTGGGAAAAATCTGGAGCCTTCCCTCACCCCAGGCATTAGCTGGGGTGGGGTAGGCCTTACCTTTCTAAGGCAGGATTCAGAGGTCCTTCTGCTGGCTGGGCAAGTGGGGAAGAGAGGGTTTTTTCTAGGGAAGTTACTTTAAGTTTTTCCAGGTGAGTCAACTGATTGGTTCATACCTGACCAATCAGTTTTAGCACCTAGGTTTTAGCTCTAGATAGACACCTCCCACTCAAGGGGAGGGTGTCTCTGGAGCTGCCTGACCCATCACATTCCCAATCTGAATGGACATAATTCTAGATTTGGGGGACAGTTCTCATTGGCCCCTCTTTTTCTCTCTCCTCCTTTCATCTTTGCACACCTCTCCCTGGGTTACTGGAGATCAGAGCAACTTCCTTTGATATTTTCTTCTAGAAGTTTTTAGGTTTGCATTTCACATGCAATGCCTTTTAAGTTAGTCTTTGAGCAAGGCTTAGATCTATATGTAGGTTCTTTGACGACAGGGCACACGGAACCCCCCCAATTGTTCCAACATTGTATGTGGAAGAGGGACTCCCCTGTGTTTAATTACCTTTGTCAAAAAGCAGGACTATATATTTTTAAGTCAATTTCTTGACCTTCTTTAGTGTTCCATTAATTCATGGGTTTGCTTTTATCCTAGTAACATACCAGACTGTTTCATTCTGTCTTTTTGGTCTCATAAAGCAAAGTCTCACTATGTGGTCCAGGCTGGCCTAAAATTCATGGCAATGCTGCTTCAGCCGGTGTGGCAGGCATAAGCCATCATGCTCAGCCTCATGTCAAATCTTGAGTTGGGTATTACCTTCCTTTCCATGCATTGGTACTACACTTGTTCATGTCAAACGGAATCCATAAAAATTATAATAGTATATTAATATTTAAGCAAACCATGTGATGGTTAAATTCTATTGTCAACTTGATCAGATTAGGAATCAAGGAAGAGACACCCACTTTGTGCAGGTCTGTGGTAGTGTTTCCAGGAAGGATTAGTGGAGGAAGTCCTTCCCCCCAAAGTGAGCAGCCAACCCTTCTGTACATACATTCAGAAGTTTCAATAGCACACAGGGTCTTTTGCCTGGCTATCTGCGCTACTTGCTGGTGTCACTGCTATCATTAATGGGCATTAGATCCCAGCTTCATTAGCCTTCCAATGTGGTCCAAACACCAGTGGATTTCCATGCATCCTCCAGGCCTTCAGGGCTAGACTAGGCCTGATGAGGTATTCAGCCTCGTAGACTGAGCAATTACCCTTCCAGCAGACAGCTATTGTTGAAATCTAGCTTTTTTATATTGTATAAACTAATCTAATAAATCCCCTTTATAACACATTCATTCTATCAGTTCTGTTCCTCTAGAGAACCCTAATACCATTCTGTCTATGTAGCACAAAAACATTTGAAATAAAGAAGCCACTCTAAAACCTCCTTACCAGCCAACAGGAGGAACCAAACAAAATGATTGTGTTTTCTTCTGCTCTCTATGCCTGGGGTTGACTGTCCCTCACCTCCACAAGCTTATCTGAAAACCAAGCTCATAGGCCTTGTTAGAGAGGTAGAAAGGCAGAGCAAGGGATGCATTTGTGGGCCCTGGTGTCAGGTGCAGAGTACCAGCTGAGAGACATGGAGAAGGGTTAGGAGCTGTCTGCAAGTGGCTCATATGTCATAACCACTGGGAGCAGTGGGACCAATGGTCAAAGGGTAATCTTTAATGTTGAAATGGAGGCTAATAAATAAATGGCCATGTGATAACAGATGACACAAGCAGGCATTGACATGGCTGAGTACAAAGACTGGTGTGTGTCCATCACCTCTACAACCCAAAGGCTGCAGCCTAGAGTGTGGGCAACAGAAGCCAAATTCTGACAATCATGGCCTCAAATTCATGGTAATCCTCCTGCCTCTGAGAACCCTGTAGGGTGAGAACCAGGGCTGGGGTGCTTCTGATGTTATTGTTATGTAAAGAATCTCTTTTGCAAACTAAAGACAGGCATTGACTTCATGTTGGTTGTCATAAAGCTCCCATAGCCATAACTGGTGTGTAGCAAATACTCAAGTTATTAAGACAGATGGTTGGAGTGAGGTAAAATGTCACATGGCCATCTCAGTCTGTCCACTGTCATTGGTGTGTCTATTGGGTTCTTGACCCTGGTGAATGGTTTGTCCTTAGGAAAGGAAAGAGGTGCCTTACAGTCAGTATCGCATTGCTGGGATGAACTCCAAACCAGACAGAGTTTATGGGAGGAAGGGATTTATTTCAGCTTACAGATCCAAGGGGATGTTCAATCAGTGGCAGAAGAAGCTGTCTTCCATTCAGAAATCCAAGCAGATACCACCAAACAGCCAGCACCACAAGGAGTACAACTGGGTAGCAAACAAGGGAACTGTAGCAAGTAGCAGGGACCTGGGCAGGACTCAAGACTATGCTGCATATCTTTGGGCTGGAAATCAGATCCCTCCCCAAACACCTTAGGGCTGGACCCCAGAATTCACCCAGTGACACCTCATCCAGTTGGGCAGCTGGAAATCCAAGTTACAAGCTTTAATCAAACACCTGAGTCTATGGGGGACATGAATTCAAACTACTGTACCCCTGTTTTGCTTTCCCCAGTCTTCTTTCCCCATTTTGCCTTTGCTTTTTTTTCTTTACTTAGGAGACAGTGACTATTGTTATTAAAAAATTCCACTGCAAAATACATACTACTTATCTATTAAGATTTATTAAGCATTGTTACTATGCCATAATAGAGTATAAAGAAAAACACATAGTGTAGCTCCTGGGATTGTGATCTAACACAAAATATTGACTGTAGACAAATAAAAGGGCAAATAATGTTACTGCAAACAAAATGAATACATTATATGCAACCATTAATGCAGTGGTCTAGTCCATGAATACTACTAGGGTTTAAAAATAAGTACACACAGTCTAATCCCCTGGCTTCGAAAGTCAGGGGCTCAATTTCTAGGACAGAAACATTCAAGCACAGGAGGTCTAGCTCTGTCTCACTGGGCATCCCTGCTCTATCTGGCCAGGTTCAAGGGCAGCAGAGGGGTTGCCAGGAGCACAGCCCACATTTGCAGGAACAAGGAGAAGTCTCCACAATCATTGCCACTGCTGGGGAAGGGAGCTAACAGAATTGATACCGAAAGAATGTTTCTGTGGTATTTATAATCAGGCAAACATGGGTGTGTTTATGGCTTGAGAGTTCTTTGAAGGAGAAGTCTAGAGTTGAAAAACTTGCTTTGATACATTCCTAGTCTTGCTGGAGTTTCCCTGCTCCATACTACAGAGTTTGTTTTTCAGCTTCTCAGAAAACTCCCTGAATCCCTCCTTCCTACTTTAGGGGCTAGAAATATAGTAGGCTTCCCTATCAGAATAAAAAGTGCAACACAGTAACACTTTAGGGGTTTCAACACACACTGCTGTTAGAGTTTCAGATATGAAGGCACCATGTTTAGTTAACTATGGATAACTTATATAGGCATCTACATGCTTACCTACCTTCCTCTTACTCCACAGAGCCTTGAGGCTCAGCTGAGACCCTGCCTTAGGAAGCCAATACATACAAATGTGCAAGACCAGGCATACCACTTCATGCCTGGACAGTACTGTTCCCTGTTATTCCCTCACCTCTCTGGTCCCTCTTGTGTTGACTGAATGCCTAAAGTGGGCCAGAGGGCTCTGCATCCTTGGAAGGAGGTACAGTCACAAGATGAAGGATTCTGGTCCCCAAGACTTTATGAAAACTTAGGTAACACTAAACCATTACCCAAACTAGAATATTCAAATGCATTAAGTCAATGAAACTGGGGGATTGCGGTTACAGTGGTTGCCTGCCTCACCACGGTAAGGAAAGTTTCAAACAGCACAATAGCCCACTCACATATAACATTTTCTACATGGAATCCTGGTACAGCACTTTTTCCTAGCTCAATCAGTGTGGCCTGAGATGGGAAATGGTAGCAATGAGTGAGGGATGATCATTAAAAATAACCTTACTACAAGAACGTTGAAGGTCTGAACTAGATAAACCTTCACCCTCAGATGCCATGATGATCCTAGTGTTACATACCCCAACCTGGATTCAAGATAAGGCATGATACCAGAATATTGATGTTTAAGACGGACATCTCCACTAAACCAAGTACTAATGGTGCAATGAGAGGATTTTAAGAAGCTTTTTGTGTAAAACATTGCCTAATACTTTAAAAAAATTTACCAAGATGGGCTGTGCATAGCCACCCTTGGGAGTTATGGTACCATTTCTTGAAAGATGGTTAGGAACACAAACAATAAAGCTTACCAGGGCCACACAGGTAATGGGTTTTGTATAAGGTGGGAGGTGCGAGCCTGTATGGACCTGTGATTGCACTGTTGTTAAAAAATACTATGTAGGATTTGAAGGCAGACCCCTAGTTTTATCCCTCTAATTTAGATCTAACTGATCCACTCATGTATTTGTTGACTGTCTCAGATGATATGAAATCAAGTTTGCCCTAAAAAGCTATATTAAGGTTTCTTCTTATTCCCCTGTACTATTGTATGTTTTCTATTAAAAGAGGATGAGTACAAAAACTTCAAGCAAATAGAGGACACAAAAAGACTGAACTCGGGTTTTAAAAAAGGGAGGAAAACATAACTTAAAAAGGGAGATTAATTTCTTTCAAAATAAAAGTAGCTTAGGGCTGGGGGAAAGCTTAGTGGTAAAGAGTCCTTCCTGCACAAGCATGGGGGGGGTGTTTGAGACTGCTGAGTACGATTCCCAAAACCCACGTAAATAGCTGGGTGTAGTGCTGCACATCTGTAACCCTAGTCTACTGGGGAGCAGAGAATGGAGAATCACTGGGCTCACAAGCCAAAGCTCCAGAATCACTGAAGAGAATCCATCTCAAGGAGACAACCAACATTCTCCTCTGGCCTCAGTGTGTCCAAGAGGTGCTGCATCAGCACACACACAGGCATGTACCACACACACACACACACACACACACACACACACACACACACACACACACACACACCACACATTACATCTACTACACATACACAAAATGAAAGTTTAATTTGCATTAACAACATGCAATCTAAAAGATCTCAGAAATACAACTTTTAAAAAAGTGCCAGGAACTGTGATAATTTTGAAAGCAATCTACCTTTTTATTGGGTATCTGACAAAAACATGCAACAAGACATGAAATGTTGGGCTATATTATTTACATGCTTTTTGTTTTACATTTGGGCTTTTATCTAAAACTGCATAAAAGTAACAATTAAAACTAATTTATATCCTAAAATCATTGAGAATAAAACTGGTAGATGACAATTCTCTTCTCCAGCCGAATGCATGGCTACTGAGTGCAGGCTGTGTCTTCTTCACCCCCTTAGACATGGTGAGGAAGCCAGCTGGGAGAAACTGAACTGTCAGGAGAATGAGAAAGGAGCGCTGCTGGTCTATGGGCAGAATACTAAGCTCTAGAGCCCTGTTGCCTTGAAAGAAAAGGAAGTAAATAAGTATAAATATGTTACAATTAGAAAATGATGGTGAGTAATCAACACAATTTTAATTATCCCAAATGGCTCTGTGATTTTAATCAGGGGCATATAGCTCTATTTTTAAAGTAAATTCCATTTATTCATGTTTCACTATTTTAATAATTCACATTTTACTGTAAATAGGTAAGAAAGTAATGGCCCCACAGTGGTAGGGAAACCAGTGAGTACCAATCATACCCACGGCAGACGGGATGCTGTGGACTGTGAAGGGCCAGCACTCTCTGTAGGTTACACTATGGAATTAGACTGGGCTTCATTCCAGTGCTGGAAACAGAGGATCACTCACTCGTCGTTTTCCAACTTTCACATAGTATGAAAGCTATGTCTAAGTAGGCAGGAGAAGCAGTACTTCAACATTTGAATGCTGACCCTCTTCAGGGCTAAGCATAGTGGCCCAACAGTTTGATGGTGCTGGAAGAGGCAGCCATTGTGGGGGGAACCCTGGACACTCCACAGTATGCTATTCGGCTGGGCTGCGCTATCTCCACCTAGCTTTTCATTTTATGATGGGTGTATCAAGATAGAACCCGAGTCAAGAAGCATCACTAATTGCTTTTCCTTCTTGATCAAACTCTCCATTCATATAAATTCTTTATTTTCTCAAATGCCTCACTGTACTGGGAAATTACAACAGTGTTCATCCGACAGCCACCAAGGTCCCACTCAAAAAGTTTCTGTTCTGAGTTCCAGAAAACCCTGGAAAGCCTTTCACCCGCAGTGAAGTGTGAAGGCCAGCAGACCCAAGGCCTTGCAACCAGGGCTGCTCGTTTTACCAGTTTCTGTAGCAACTATTTCAGACACTTTAGTAAAGTGGTGGAGACACAAATTCTATAACCAGACAGAACTGTTTTCAACAGCTGGCTTGAAACTAGACTTTGAAAACTAATTTTACATACCTCAGTTTAAACTGGATCTTCTGAACGGCTGTCTATCTAGCTCAAGAGCAGCATTTTCTTCCTAGGCAGGAAAGGGTTTAAAATTATGTAAGACTTTAAAGCCTCTTTCTACTGAATTAGTCTTAACCAGGGATTCTCAACCTTTGTGAAGTGAGGAGTCACTTTAAAAACCACCCAGGGCTGGCTCACTGCCAAGTACAAATTTCTAATTTTCAATTTGTTTGTGTAACTGTGGCCTATGCTTAATCTCTGAGGGAAGGGCAAAGGTGCCCCAGCTGGAAAGCAACATGTAGACAGTCCTTTCCGAGGGCCAGCTCTGCCCCAAGCAGAAACTCACCTCCACTTGCTTTTCCCTCTGCCACTTGTCAGTGATGCCCAGGATACAAGGTGGGGAAAAACGGAGCCCATAGGCCCAGTCTCAAATGTTTGCTAAAAAGGTGAACTTTATTGTGCTTTCTCTTTTACCTATTCCCTCCAGGTCCTTCACCCATTCCATAACAGAAACAGAACCCTCCCTCTTTTTCCTGGTAAGTAGAGTGATCTACTCAGAAGTTAGCCAGGAATTCGGGAATTTCTAATTCTGGGATACTTCTAAAGAGGCTGAGAATTCCTGGTGTACTAAAAAATTATGTGGTCTTTAAAAATCTTTTGATTTAGTAGTACTTTATTTAGCCAGAAAAAAAGGACTTAATTTCATCAAAAAATCTAATGATTATTTGTAAAATTATGATCACAAATTATTTTATTAGATCACTATAACATGCAAATGATCTAAGTTATCAATTTAAGATGAGAATCTGAGCAAGTATGATTCTAAAATTACTTGGTTAAGCAATTAAAATTATTCTAACAACTATAACTTATGTAAATAAAATAGCACATGAAGACATATGTTTTTCCTTTTATTTTGAAAAATATTGGTTCAGTTTTCATTATCTTTAGATATAAGGCAGGGTCTCATGTCTCTTGACCCTCCAGCCCCCACCTCCTGAGTGCTGCAATTACAGGTGTGCACCACCATGCCCAGGGAACTTCAATTTCCGTAAGAGCTTAAACTTCGCAGTGTGGTATTGCTGATTCTTAGTCATCCAGCACTGGGGAAGTTGCCTCAACTGAAAATACCAACAGCTTCTTTTCATATCCAGTCTTCTTCATGGGTGTACACAGAGGTACACCCCCTAAGGCCAAGGTAAGTGGTCTAGCTCAGTATGATGTATAGTAACAGATGGATCTGTGGCTGATAGTAGAAATAAGATGGCTCATAACACACACCATGGTGTGAAACGTTTCTTAGACCCTAAATGAGGCAGAAGCTAAGGAAATGGTGGGATGAAGAGCCCATTTTCCTATTATTTTCATAAAGCTTAATGCAGTTTCACATCTGTGGGAATCAGACCAAAGACATAATGGTGACTCAAGAACCCCTCTGGTTTGTCAATTTCCCTATCAGTAGAAAAAAGCAAATTTATCCAGAATATTCATCAAGTAGATTGGTATTTTCCAGAGAGCTGGACTGCTGGTCTTGCATAGCTACAGAAATGGACTGCCCAGCGCTATGGCGCTGAGGTGCTCTTGGTCACTAATTCTCAAAGAAGCCCCCGTCAGGCACTGGGGTCAGAGCCAAGCTCTCTCAGAAAGACAAGTAAGGGTAGTTTTGAACACGTCTGCCAACCACATGACCTATATGTCTTTACAAACCTTAAACATAGGACAAAACAAACACGCAAATTCCTTTTCTTTTTGTCTTTAATCAAATTGCGAAGCATCACTGTGGTGAATAAAAATTCATGAGTCAGAATAGCATGCAATATTTTTTATTGATTTCTAACTCTACGTGTCCACTCAGTACTGCAGTGTTAACTTCACAAACAGTATAAATAATGCACTTCCCAGTGACTGAAAGCTCAACTACTCAACTGACAAGGAACAAAACTGCCCCTCAAATATTAGCTACATAATACTGCAAACAAACACTATAAACAGTAAAAGTGTTAACACTTCCATTTCTAAGTAACACAATCCCATTTTTTAATGCGCAAAGCATTTGTTAAAGATCATGCAAATACATACTATGAAAATGCCTGTCACGCACAAACATCAAGGCAGTGAAACACAAAGAGCAACTGTCCAGAGCAATGTGTAGTGAGTGAATAAGCAGCACATAATACAGACAGACCCACTAATGGTGCAGTTCTACCTGTGAGCGCTGACTTTATTAAAGAAGCTAGGTTAAAGGGACAATTTCAATGCACAAAGGACATCTCTCTAGTCTGCATAATTCCTTACTCTGCAATAATGGAAAGTACAAAGTGTCAGGGTCACACCAGCTTTGTCTCTCTTTTTCCTTGATTTGTTATTCTTTTAAACTCTTAAAAAAGGCATTTCTTTTTAAAATAATTTTCTCCCAGAATATGCTGATTTAGGAATAGATACACTAGATAGACTCTACCCTGGTATAGAAGACAGTGATTTATTTAATTATACCTAATTAAATATTTCTTCACTTATCTAGTCACTAACCATTCCAAAGTAATAATTTCCTCCTAATTCAATAAATATTTACTAGTACCTCTTAATACCAGCATTTTCTTGATTCCCCAGAGGAAAGATTTATGTTTGGGACTAGGGACGCAATTCCATGATGGAGGACTTGGTTAGAATTCACGAGGGTTTAATCCCTAGCACCAAAAAATAAATAAATTCATGTTTACTCATATTTCTCTCTCTCTTTGCCAAGTTCAATCAATAAATCAATTTTGGACACAATTTAAAGGAGTTGCAGAACAGACCAGGGTGGTACCTAGGGCACAGGTGGACAGTGTTGGGAGCCAGGGCTGGTCTGAAGAGCATCCAGGTAATATGGAGGTTTTGGCCCCTCCCCACCCTCTAAGAGCTCATGACGGCCCAATTACCTTACTATGGGTACTGTTGACTCACTTTCTTACCAAATTTTAATGCCCTTTCTAGCATATTTATTAAAATTTAATATACAATTTGTCTCTAAGAAAGAACACTGCCTGTCAATTTTCTAATCATTCTTCTGTGAGCTACATCCCTATCTAAATTAAACAGAGCAAAATCTGCTTCTGCTTTATCTAACACTATGCTTCCCCTCAAATGGTTGATGAATGAATGTTCTACAGAGGGGGTCCCTAGGTTTTTCTTTTAGGAGTTAAACCCATTAAACAATAAAAATATGTCTGACCTATTTTTATCCTTAGCTTGTGTCCCACAAAATTGAATGAGGGATACCATGAAGACCATAATCATTAAACTATAATGACAAAGGCAACAATGGAGACCAACTGGTGAAACGTTTCTTAGGCTTTCCTCTGGTGTATGAGTACGTCTCTTTCTCCAAAGGCCTGGTCACATATAAATCATCTATGAATGAAATGTATATATGGAATGAATCAAGGTACAGGATAAATTCAAAATTAACATCAATTTTGTCCTATGTGTATAATGATGCCAATGTACTTCTGCTTGCTCTTCTTAAAGAATGCTTTCTCTTTCTTCTCCAAACCCCGTGCTCTCGGGAGAGGCTACTGCATGTAGCTCCGAAGCATCTTTGGAGAGCCTCATGTAACTCGAACGTTGGCTTCGCTTGTGTGTCATGCTTTTGAGATTTTCATTCTGAATGGCAGTTGGGTTGGGACTGGACCCAGGCCTCAGGATGACCTGAGAGGTTTCCCTGACCCCCTCCATCTCATCAAAATTTTGATTGGCTCTATTGGCTGGTGCAGTGTTGTTGTTCAGAGTCACAGTACTGGGCGTTCGGTTCAGATTGTAGGCCTTCTGGCATGCAGGCCAGCTTTCTTCAGGGCTGCTAGCTATCAGGCTACACTCAGAAGGGCTTTTCTTATCTTCTGAGCAAATGGACATACGTGCTATGATTGGATCTTGCAGGCCGCTCAGGCTGTGTGGGATTCCCCGCTTTCCAGTATGGCTGTCGTCTTCAAGCTCTATGAGATTGGCTTTTTCAAGCTGGGAGTCATCAGCTGCCTCATTGTGAAGAGAATGATTGGGAGAACTCTCACTGGATCTCACTCCTGAATCTGAGGAATCCTTTTTGTCGAGAAGGGCGTCTGACAGATACTCCTTTGCTTTGATGAATGTTCTAATGGGCTCAGCACTATGCTCAGGAGACTTTGAGACCCTCTCTGCTTTGCCCTCAGCTTTTTTATCTTTGTCATCCTTGAGCAGTGGAGTGTTATCTGATTCTTCTGTGCCAGATTCATCTTCATCACTTGGAAGTTTCTGGTAGCGCAGACCACCTCCCTTAAGCTTCAAATCTGTCTGGAAGAGGCTGGACCTTTCCGAGGATCTCTTGCCTGGGAGCAGCTTACTCCCTGACTGGTCTGATTTCTCATCTTCTTCCGTAATAGGGTCTAGGGGTGAGGCGTCATTTGTGGAAACCCCTGATGATGAGTAATCTACAACATCCCCCCTCTTCATTAAAAACGACTTCCTCCCATCATCTTGCTTTGGCTCACTCTCCTTTCCCTTTTCTTGTTCTAGATTTGAATGAATAGAGCCCCCTGACGAACTCTGACCTATGTAATATGTGCTGTGTGGAGAAGATCTGCCACTGATTGTTGTAGACCCTGTGCCCCCTTCTAACTGGGACATCTGAGCAATATATTCTCTATAGGCATCTCTATATTCGGCCTGCACCTTATCAGTAAGCTTTGAAATTTCAATACTGGAATCCTGGGAATTGAGACTCGAGAGACTTGGGGTTCTGCGAGTTTGTGACTGTGAAGACAGAAAAAAAATTTTAAGAATTTAACTAAGAAGAAAAAAAGACATAATAATAAACATCAGCTTAGGAAATACAAATGCACACTAAAAATACCATGTTTTTAAAAAAATCCTACCTAAAGTTTAACAAATTCTGTGAATTCATAAATAATCCTATTATTAGAAAGCTTTATAAAATTTTTAATAAGATTAATTTATTATTAATATTTTAAAGTATAATTACAAGTTATTAAAATAATCTTAGTACTTGTTTTTGATAATTTCCAACTTTTAAAATTTATTTAAGGCAAAAGTCACCTCTGCTGAAAAAAATTCTTGGAAGGTATGATTAAAAGAAACCATCTCTACTTATATGACGTTACTGTCAAATTTCTCTGAATTGAGGAATAAAAACTCAAAATGTAAAAATAATATTTCAAAAGAAATAGAGTGAAATAAATAGGTGGAAAATAAAGGTTCCTAATGAATAGTATTAGAAACTGAGACCAGCTGCTGGGCCCTAGTAAACAGAAAAATTAAGTATATTTAACTTTGGCTTCTAATATAAAGTTTTAGGTTTAGAATCACTTTAGATCCTAGAAAAGCTAGTAAACGAGGGCTAAAAATGTACAGCTTAGTAAAAGAATATGGATAGAAGAGAAAGTATCAAGAGTTTCAGAAGGGAAAGGGCAAAGGCTAATCCAGGAGTAAAAGCAAGGCAGAGTTTTTCCTTGGAGGAAGACAGTGTCTGTCTCCCAGGATGCAGTCTGACTGGAAGGACAGTGTCTGTCTGTGCATTTGTTAAGGCAGCTTTTCTCAAGTGTAGCACATGCACCCCTGTGCAGAGCATCATGGATTCTAAAGTGCATTCCTGGAACAGAACAGTGCCCAGGGGAATTCCCAGGAGATTTAAGGCAGCAGTGCATGGGTACCTAGTCATCTTCTATGAAGCCAGGCACTAAAGAGATAGGCAAAATTATCCCATTCTCACTGAAACTTTTGTATGAAAAAAAATATTTTAAATAAAATATTAATTTTAACATGTAATTTTAAAATAACTTATTTTTTAAATAAAATGAATAAATACAAGGTCCTGAATAATTTTTAGGGATAAAGAAAGGGTGCTAAGAATAAAGAACAGTTTGAGAATTGCTGTGTTAGTAGGAAAGTCACATTTGGACAACAGAGGTAAGATGAGAAGCTCTGAAGAAATCAGGAAAGGAAGGCAAGGAAAAGAAATGAGCTACTGCTGTTGAAACAGACCAAAAGACCAGTATGGAGTTGGCTGACTATAAAGTGGTTTTTGTCTTACTGGTTAGTATTTAGTAATAAAATGATTTCTTAAGGTGGACAATTTGGAGAAAAAGAATGAAAAATGTTTTTACCACATAACAAAACACCTTATTCCCAAGGGCACCTGCCAGGCACTTTCTTCCTAAACTCTGCTCCTTTACTGTTCTTGCTTCTTTTCTGTACCTTGTTGTTTCTTTCTCCCTGTTTATTTCTTTTTACATACATCTCTCATGGGTGCTTCTGCTCACCTGCCCTCCCTCTTCTAAGACTATCCCAATGGGGACCTCATCTATATCTAATAACAGATAACCAGAGAGCATGGGTGGTAATCTGCTCAGTGGTGCAGGCCTGTGATGTCAGCACTCAGGCGACTGAGACATGAGGATCATTTGAGCCCCAGAGTTTAAGGCCAGCCTGAGCAACATGGTAAGACCTGGCCTCAAAGAAAGAAAGAAAAAAAGAAATAGGGAAAGGGAGGGAGGACTAGAAATAGCTCAGTCGTAAAGGGTTTGCCTGAGTTCAATCCCTGGTCCCTCACATCAAATGCTGGGTGTGATGGTGTGCACCTACAGTCCTAGTGCTGGGAAGACAGAGATAGGCAGATCCCTGGGCTCTCTGGCCAGCTAGTCTAGCCTAATAGGTGAGCTCCAGGCTAATAGTCTCAAAGGAGGTGGATGGCATTCCTGAGGACAACAACTGAGATAGTCCTCTGGTCTACACACACTCATGCACACACCTGCACCCACACATACACACATGCATACACAACACATACATATATGCAAATAAGAGCAAGCATATAAATTTGTGTGTTTCTCTGTGTGTGCTCAACAGGATAACACAAAGATGTACTTTAGCTAGTGATTACTGAATTCCACAGGAAATAGCAAGAGAAGGCAAATCTGCAACCCTCTAACATAGCCCAGTTCTTCCTCTCCACACCCTTGCCCTGTGATTGTGTTTTCACCAATTTCAAATAACCTTCCTTCCCGCCCCATTTTGCTGATTCTTCCCCTTCAGATGAATACAATTCCTTGAGTAGAGTCCTCCACCTTGCCCAGCTGAGTACCATTTAGCATTTTCTGAATGATTGTATTAATGCACCAACATATTTTTATATTGCCTTCATTCTACAATATGAAAATCACATCTAGTACCTGCCAACTTAGGTTGCTGTGACGTGGGGCACCTTCGTCTAGGCCAAGCGAGTTCAGTTCTTCAAAGCTAAAATTCAGTGTATAAGGAGTTTGATTGGAAAGCTCAGTGTGAGGCAGTTCGTTGTGGGTAGACCGACGAGCGGTTTCACCATGAGGAACTGGGGCACTGCTGTTTTCATTAAGAAAACGCGGGTCATCAGGGACCACCTGGTTTTCTGCATTTCTCATTTCTAGAATCTGAGCAGAAAGAAAATCATATCTATATTGAAGCATCACATTTTAGAAGTTTTAGAATCATCTAAAAATAAGACACTGTGAAATTATTAAAATGGGAATGGAAAAGCATTTTTCCTGTGAATTTAAAAAGTATCATATCTTTTTACTTTTAATTTTAATTAATAATTAATGCCAGTAGAAATCATATAATACCATACTCTGTCTAACCCAATTTCAACCAGGAACTACTGACTGCAAGAGGGAAAACAGACCTCCCTATACAACTGGCTCATGTCCACTGATGAGAGCATCAGGGATTTATACCTAAGGAGTGGGGTGAGGAGTCCGTGTTAAGAGGAATTCTGGGTAAAAAGATTTACAGGATTCTTGAAAGCAGACCCGGGTGATCAGACATCACCTTGAGTTGTTTGGAGGACAATGAGAAATTTATTCAGATATTTAGGGTGGAGGTCCTTTCTAAATCAACTTAACAAGATTCCCGTCAATACAGTTCAATGCAGGCCTAGCAAGGCCAGTCACTGAAGGCTGAGGCCTGGAAGGCTCACAGAGGCCTGCCTAGATCAAGAAGTCTTTGTCAAGTGAAAGCAGGAAAAACTGGCAAGTGGTCTCTTCCTCGGATTTTGGAGTAAAATTCACCCTAAGGCAAAGATAGACATGTGCTGCTGTGTATATCCTCAATAACACTGAGTTGTATACAAGCATAAGATTCAATTAAAAAATAAATATGGAAAAATCAGTTTATGCAGGTTCTAGTTTTGCACAATGCTGTAAATAACTTCATAGGTAATAATGTTACAAGTATCATAATGTTATAAATATCTTACTGTGCTTCTGAAAAGATGCCAATCTCCAAAATTCATAGTCATCTCTTTCTTCAGTTCATCAATGTTACACTGAGCCAACACCCTGCCATTTATGTTTGCCTAAGTAAAAATAAAAACAAGGATAAATACAAATAAAATCTAAAGTATTCCGAATAACTAATGATTAAAAGGTCCACTTTATTGAGTTTTCAGAAAGGCCTTAGACTGAAATGCTGACCTCAAAGAGGTCCTCATCCCATGTGACAACATAATAATCTGAATCCAAACAAAATATGCCACATCATGTTCATCTAAGTGTTGAGCATTCAAGTAAAACAAATGACTCTTCAGAGACCAACCAGCAAGCCAATGCTCTCAAATGTTTCCAAAACCACCTACTCTGTCCTGGGCAATGAATCGTTAATCTTCCTATTCTAATCTTAGAAAATAATAACATGAAACCAAGCTGCTGGGAGGGGACAGTGACATCCATCCTTGTGAGTGATTGGTTGCTGATAAAGTTCTAAATGAAGTCTGCCTGAGAAACCATTCACCACTTACAACGGACAGTTAACTGCAGCCTCAGCTACTAATTTCCCAGTCTGTTATACTCATGAATGGCCTTTCAACTTTTTGGGTCTCTGTAATTCTAGTTCCCTTAGTTGAACTTAATAAGAAAACATTAAATTTAACAAGAAGTAGCCTTCTTATTTTATAAAAATATAGATCCTTACTTTTTGTTAACTGGAAAAACTAGGGACTATCTATGCTGGAAATAAGTAGGATATTCCATTTCTAAGTTAATTCCAAAGGAATAAAGCATGCAAAGCTTGCCTGTGGCAGAGCTCCTGTTCTAACAATGGAAGAAAAACTGAAACACAGGAGAGCCTGGCTACTCTTTGACAGGTTTCAAAACTGCACTGAAGTTGGAGATCTTGCTTCCCTGGCACTAGCCAGCTGCCTGGAGGATAGTCAGGTCTGTTTGCAGGAAACGTGGTGCTAACTCATAAAAACAGGACTAAACAAGGTAGTGCTATAAGAAAATGGGAATTATCTGAAACATTTCTGACTGAATATGGGGTTAAGATTAGTGAAATGATGTGCATGAATGCCCATAATTCCTTTAAGTACATAAACGTCAGAGGCTTGCTATCAATATTCTACTTTCATACTGTGATCTAAAAGTTTAGGCGAGTGGAAAAATCTACTGTAAATTAGTCTCACAGAGGTAATCCTTCCCTGCAGCCTTAGGCCTAACTGTTCACCTTTGGGCAATGACTAGAACTGTAAGAATAGGCTGTCTTAGAAGAAATATACTTCCACGAATGCGTTAGCCTTAAAGTCCAATCCTACGTGGTTTCATCAAATACAACCCAGCTATAAATCTCACATGGCACAAAAATGAGACTCTGTGGCAAATGAAGCTTATACTGATAAATGTTAGAGCCTACTAACACATATTTGTACATAGACTATCCTTATCCAAAAGGCTGGGGACCAAAATCTATTTCAGATTCAGAGTTTTCTGCTTGTGAAATATTTGCATGGACTTTACTTGCTGAAATCTGCTGCTGCAAATGGACTCCAGGTGCATGTGCCACTTTGTGCATCTGGCTTTATGTAGGTTCTGGGGGATTGAACCCCGACTTTATTGACAAGAGCATTTAACCACCGAGTTATCTCACCAGTCCCAAAACTCTGAAACCTGAAATGCTCTGAAATTTGACTTATATTGATCCCTATATTCAAAAAGTTTCATACTTCAGAGATTTCAGAGTTTGATTTTCAGACTAGGGATTATGAACCTATACAATCAAAGAAAATAGACCATTAAAGACTAGGCCTTAGAATGGTCTCTGCTCCATGCTGGATTAGCTGCTCATCTAAATGTGAATTCTCCTAATCCTTGTATTTTGCATCAAGGTTTTTTAAAAACCTGAATTGGACTTTTTAAAAAGATTATCCCTACAATTCAGCTACTTTATTTTCTTTAATCTATTTATAAATTCAGGTAGGGGCTGGAGAGCTGCCTCAGCTGTTAAGGCACTTGCCTTTAAGACCTAAGGGCCGAGTTTGATTCCCCAGTACCCACATAAAGACAGATGCATTAAGTGGTGTGTGTGTGTGTGTGTGTGTGTGTGTGTGTGTGTGTGTGTGTGTGTGTGTGTGTGTATGGAGTTCATTTGCAGTGGTTGGAGGCCCTGGTATGCCCATTCCCTCTGTCTCTTTCTCTCTCTGCTTGCAAATAAATAAATTTAATAATTCAGATAAAAGGGCGATTTAGTATGCAAAGCATTAAGAACCCTATGCTCCACATAAGGGATTTTCCATAGCATCAGAGAGCCCTTTTTGATGAGCTCAGTGTACAACACACACTAACACTGTGTGTGTTAGTCCTGTCCCTGGGCAAGATGCAAACATGTGTGTCACCTTTTTTATTGTTGCGCAGTACTGAGGCAGCATGCTCTGGTCCAGCCCTTCTATTTGTCTCAGTTTCTCACACACGGAATCCACAGTCATTGAACTCAGTGGCAACACTGTTCCTGTGGCTGGGCCTGACCCCTAGGTAAATCAAGACAAATACACGTGTGAATAGCATCTACCGTAGGATACATGAAATCATGTGACAGAAAAGTCATTAAATTATGCTGCCAGAATAGTATTTATAAACCAATGTCAGTAAGAGAAAGGAGATTAAGAAAAAAAAGTAAAAATTATGGATACTTATAGGAATACAAAAGAGAACTATAGGAAAAACTTAAAATACATATATTGAAAAATTAAGTAGCTCTAAATGTTTCCACAAACTACCTTAGTAGTCTATACCAGCTGAAGTTTTCAGACCTCAAATATCCGAGAAATCTAAAATTCCCTCTTTAGACTCTTTACAAGTCACGTAACCTGAATACATGAGAAAATAAGTATGATAAATATTAAATGTGTTCTCATTTAATAAGAAAAGTCAAACTTAGAAGAATATGTTCCAAAGTGGAGACAGGCTGAAGAGTGACTTGCCTGTGTCAGCTTCATGCGCTCTTCTTCACTTACAGAAATGCATACACAGGCTGCAGAGGTGAGGTTAGAGCTTCCAAGCCAAAGAATGAAGAGCTAGGGAATAGTGGTCTTTGACCAAAACCCTGACTGAACTTAGGAGGTTTGATATAATTTTTCTATTGTCTTTGCTCTATTTTTGAGAAGGTTAACCACAACAAAGAGACACCAACTAATCTACAGGATAAAGAAAATGACATTCTAATCTATCCCACTCACCTCTCAATCTAATCTTTACATGATATATATATGACCTATCAAATCCTCACATTTTTCTATGCCTCCTTTATCATGATCAGAAAAAAAGTAAAAGCATCAAAAATGTTAGGTACTTGAAAATTAAAAATTATTTAAAATTAAAATTATTTAAAATTTGAAAGCCTAATATTCTTACTAGTGACAAATCTACACAGAGTACATATCTGGCAGATACTATAGGAGGACTATTATCAAGCAGATAGCAGGGTAGTAATGTTATGACTGAGGGAGCCTCACTAAGCTTACAAATATGCTACAGGCCCATACAAGTTTGGAAAACTAATGAACTGGAACACTGCACCAAACATATACATTCGTACTTGTTTTTAATTAAGTATAAACAGAAAATGTGCCATCTTATACCACCTAAGGTTGAGTTGCTCTTGAAATATGCACAGCAAAATGATGCTCTTTCTATAATTTAGTTTTCATATATCTATACATTGTTCTACTTTCTACCTGGACAAGTAGAGCTAATTTCAAAGTGTTAATTATCCACTATCTATGTAGAAAAGCTTTTTATGAAGGGGGGTGTGGGGGGGTCAGGGGACAACTCTGAGGTATCTGTGTTCCACCTTCTTTGAGATAGGGTCTCTTGCTGCTGTAAATAAACTGCCAGACTAAAAATAATGGAATGTCAGATTAGCTGGACCACCGATCTAGAGTCCAGTCAGATTCTCCTGGCTCTGTCTCCCATTGTTTTAGGCACTTTGGGATCACAGATGTATGTGCCACTTTGCATCTGGCTTTACATGGCTGCTCGGTAAGTGACCACAGACCTGCAGGCTTTTCAAGAGAGTGCCTTTAGCCTCTGAACCATCTCCCCAGCTCCTCTATGAGTTTTTAATTCACCACTTGTTTTATCTTCAGTTTTACTAGGATATAATTCACATGTCACAGGACTTCTAAAGTGTACAATTCAATAACCTTTAAGCTTAATTTACACAGTTATGAACCATCACCACAACTAATCTCAGAACATTTTCATCATCTTCAAAAGAATCCCTATTCCCAGCTCCTGGCAGCCAATCACCTGCTTTCTGTCTCTGTAGATCTGAAATGTCACACACATGGACTCAATGTGTGTGTGGCGTCGTCACTTAGCAGGTGTTCTAGGTTCAATCATGTGTCAGTACTTCTCTTTTACTTTCTATTGCTGAATAATTCTAGTCTTTCAAGGGATAGTGAATCCTTTCAAGTAATTTTATCTTCCAGTCTATCTCCCTTCCCTGAATATATTATAATTCGTTTATACTTTTTGTTTTTAAAATCACAGAACAAACAATGATTTGTTGGATTATAGTTAACAGATGAAATAAATATCCATGGTTCATACTGACACAACTAAATACCTGAGTGAATGAAACGGGAAGAGAGAGCTCTTCTTTACAGAATTTCAGTAAGTAAATGACCATTAGCAAAAACCACAATTTCAGCTATTGTACTCAAGATCCACTGGTGGCTGCTCAAATAAATGGGCATAAGATTTACAGCAGACAAATGCGGAGTTTTAAATGTCTTCTCAAAGATATTTACTAGTTAGAAAAATAAAAATAAAGGCTGATAGTATTGAAATTTGGCCAAGGTCACCTCAACCAAGTGATCAACATTACTGTTAGGAGTTGTAAGGCCAAAGGCCATCACACACTCTCTCATGGTTCATGATTTTCTTGTGATGCACAACCTCCTTCAGATGAGAAAATATCAGAACAACTCAAATTGAGAGATGTCCTACAAAATTACTAATCAGAATTCCTCAAAAGCATTAATAAAGGCTATGAAAGATAAGGGAAGACTTTTGGTGAATATTGGATTAGAAATCAAGGAGAAATAACAAAACACAAGAATGGATCCTGGAACCCCCTGTGATGGTTAAATTTATTTGTCAACTTGACCAATGTAATAATCCATAATAATCTTGGGCAGGTCTCTGAGCTTGCCTGCAGGAAGGATTGACAAAATCCTTTTGGGATTTTGGAGAAGACTTGTGATGGTTAA
>PVHP010029659.1:0-22206 GCA_004024765.1 Zapus hudsonius
GTGGGTAGATGGATGGATGGATGGATAGGTGGGTGGGTGGATGGATGGATGGATGGATGGAAGAATGGGTAGGTGGGTTGGTGGATGCATGCATGCATGCATGGGTGAATGGATGCATGGGTGGGTGGATGGATGGATGGATACATGCATCGGTGGATGGACGGATGGATGGATGGATGGATGGATGGATGGATGGATGGATAAAACCAAGCACACACCATCATATGCAGCATGTCTTGTGCACTGCTTCATATGCTGGTGTGAGCAAAAGTTGACATCATCCTATGGAAACCAATGCTTTCAACATTAAAATTTTAAATCCATTTCTAGAAATTTATTCCTTATATACACTTGGGTATGGATGAATGACTGAAGTGATATAAAAGTTTTTACCATTAAAAATAAAAATGCAATAAAAAGAATTATATATATAATATATAAAAGAATTATATATAATATACGATATAAAAGTATTATAACATATTATATATAATAATATATAATAACTTTATTGTATTTTTATTTTTAATTGTAAAATCTTAGAAGCAGCCCAATGTCTGGCAATATAAAGCTAGACATCAATATAATACTATGCACTAGAAAGATAATAAATATGTATATGTAATAAACTATTATCTTTAAAAAGAATGAGGGAGATTTATATGTTGATATGGAACAGTTACCAAATTCTATTGTTACATGAAAGAAGTGAGGTACAGAACTGTGTATGTGGTTGTAGGAGCCATGAAAATGTTCCATTTGGATCTCCCGCTGCTGGGAAGATAAATACACACAGCTATGAAAATGTTCCATTCACATCTCCCGCTGCTGGGAAGATAAATATTGGGTACCCCAAACACTTACGCAAAATCCACCACAACTTTCACCCTCAAACCATACTTCCCGAGGGCTATCCATAACCAGTAAGAGAGCACAGATGGATTCTCATGAGACTCACTCCTGTGAGACACCAGACTCTCCTGCTATTAATGTTGGCTTAACTCTTACAACTGCAATACAGACTGAGACTGTTCCTCGGCCTCCTGCCTTGTCCCTCTCCTTCAGAGTCATACCTACATCATAGTGTGACACCTCTCCTTGGTGCCTGTAGCTTCCTACCCCTCCCCTCCAGTAAATCACACATACCACTTTGACATCAATATCTCAGAATACAAATGGAATCATTTTATATGGTTGTATGAGAATTTGGAAGAAGATATGTATAAGAAATACAACTACTTCTATTTATCTATCTATCTAAATAAAATAAGTGTGTAAGTATTAAAATTAGCTGATGTCATAGATTGACTCAAGAGAGAAGCTGGTAGAAATATTTTACCATACTTTAATTTGTTTTAATTTTAAGCCATGTGACTGTATTTCTGATTAAAATATAAATGTAATTTTTTAAAAGTAAGTAGTAAGTAGGTTGAAAAACAGCATGATTCCATTCAAAATAAAATAATCTTCATAAATTTGAGTCAATGGACATTTATATGAATTCTAAACGATGGAAGGAGACTGAACAATGTTACAATTTTCCTTGCTCGGATAGTCTGTGTTTTCGAAAATGGACCCATGTTGTTATGTAATAATAAGAAAGATCATTATTTTTAAAGTGAGCAATAATTCTTGGCAGGATCCTTTGTAGTCATGCTGGCGTTGGCTTCATGCAGGTTGCCTCCAACCAAATAAATTTCCTACTTTATTATTCCAGAGCACCAGCCTGTCTGCCAGCGTCCTCCCAAACTGAAGAGTGGATTAAACCAAATGTGGCTTCGCTTTCATTTTGTGAGATGAGTTTAAATTAATAAGCAATATAGTTAAGAAATATTTAATCGAATAAAGAAATATTTTAACAACAATGGAAAATGTATTTACTACCCAAAGTTATGTAATTGTAAAATAAGAGATAAATGTAGACAGTACATCATGTGTCATTATGGTGTGGGGAAGATATTGTTAGTTTGGAGTGTACTGAATGCTCTAAATGGTCATCTGTATGGAGGAACCTAAGGTCCATTGACCAACTGGTCATTCCTTTGTCTGCTGGTTTGGTGGCTTGAATGTGTATGGATGTCCCCTATAGCCTGATTAAGCTTGCAAATTTCTGGCAGGCTGCTGGAGGAGGTGTCACTGGGGGAGGTTGCAGATCTTAAGTCCAGCCCTAAACTGTGTACAGAGCAGTTATAAGCTTTGGTTATTCTCACTTGCTTGCGTTTTTTTTTCCCCTTTGCTATGAATCTGTGGAGGTGATACAGCTTCCTTGATGGAACATCCTCTATAATCAGTAAGCCTGAAATAAACCCTTTCGTACCATAAGCTGCTTCTGATTGGGTGTTTGTCTCAGCAATGAGAAAATAACTGTAACACTGTCATTGTGTGCCATTCACTGTACAAAGCATGATAATATAACACAAAAGTGAACAAGTTATTCCTCTTCAAACTCATACACAGTACTAAGGAAAATCTCACTTCCTACATTTGTTTGTTCTGCAATGTAATTTTGGGGGGTAGAGGACATTTAGCAATAACTATACTTTAATTCCAAAGTGGAAGAAATTGAAAAAAAAATCAAATATTTTTTTCTTACTTGACTCTGTTGAAACTATAATATGATGTAGGATTTTAAAATTGTCTCAGTATTATAAAATGTAAGAATGCATGGGATGGATGAATATGGTTCTATCAAAACAAGATTTCAGATATAACTATGAACATACAGAAAAATATATTTTGTAAAAGGTTAAAAATGTATGCACATATCTGAGAATTAACTGAAAAAGTGTTATAAGGCAAAGCATTTAAAAGGAAATACTCTCATTTTAAAAGAGAGAAAGTATATAAATATTTCTAAACATACAGTAAGTTTTTTTTTTTCAAAAAAGGAGCCAATATCTTTTCAAAGGCTGCCTTTTGTCTCAGAAAATCAACACTAAATAGAATTTTATTTCCTTAAAAACTTACATTGAAAAAGGATACATTTCAGCACTTTGCTATTCCAAAAGTATATAATTGGTGTCAAGAGATGGAGATATGGCTCATTGGTTAAATGCACTTCTTTGAAATGCCTGACAGCCTGAGTTGTACACAAGAGGTGCATGCATCTGGGGTTTGTTTGCACTGGCTGGAAACCCTGGTGTACTCATTTTCTCTCTCTCTCTCTCTCTCTCTCTCTCTCTCTCTCTCTCTCTCTCTCTCTCTCTCTCCCTCTCATATATATATATATATATATATATATATATATGTATATATATATATAATTTATCTATGTATCTCCATGTCTGTCTCAAATAAATAAATTGGTGTCAATGTCAAGAATTTATTTCAATTTATGTCAATGACAATCATAACCTGTTTTTTGAAGTTGTCACAAAACTGTACCCCATCATCATATCTGAGAGATGAGACTTACATCCAAACGCCTATACAAGTCTGGAATATCAGCAAACAGAATGAACAGACATACGCCCAGCTGTAAAATCAGCACAAGGACAAACACATCTAAGGAAAAAAGAACACACACTATCAGTTTAAGAAATCAAAGCGTGCAATGTCACAGCTACTGACAGACATATTCGAGATTAGCACTGATTATCTTTCCTTGATTTCAGCATCTAAACCCAGCGGGTGGAAAGCACTCTCTTCTATGCAGAAGGTCTCACCTCTACCATCTCTATGCATGTCCCTGAGGAAAGTGGGATTTTCACATGCATAAGTTCAAATTAATATGAGTGCTCATTATATAAATACTATTGACAAACACACCTTCGGTAAATGCTTTGACATTCAGGTACCTGAGTCTAATATTAGTCATTTGCTTCAATCTTTTTCTGGAAACTAGACATAAAATTTAAGTTGCAATTATACATAGGTCACTCTTCAACTACTTCTTTATCTCAGGGAGAAGAAAAATAAAATTGCAAATAACAAATTTTTAAAAGGATACTGATTGTTTAACTTTTGCCTCTGGATTTTCACAATTACTGTGGCCAGTGACAATACACAAATAAATATTTTGAAGACTACGTATGTCAGCCACTTCTCCTACCATATCTGTTCCATCCCAGAATTTAAGATGAGGAATACTCCAGCCCAGAGCCTTTACAATGCTCCAGGCTGGACACATTCCCAATCTGATGATGAAAGAAGCCTTAGTATATAAAGCAGCTTTGAAGGAAAAGCAGAGAACCATGGGAATGAGGCTGCAGGTGTTCTACGGAGCACTGGAGTGCAAGTTAGGAGATGCTAGATAAGAGCCCATGCTGCTGCTGGTTCCAGAGTGACCTGGGCATGTATACGCTCTTTCATGACCTTCCACTATTACTCACAGTTTGTATAAGTGGGCTGCCTAAATGGCTTTCCTTTGGAGAATATAAGAGCCACAATGATACAGTTGATGGTTCCCAAAAACCATATAGTAGTGTTCTCAAAACTCGTGAAAGCACCATTACTTCCAGTCTTTTCAGGAACATTTGGAGAAGTAGTTAACTTCAGGAAGCTTTCATTTTTCATTGTGCAGGCACTATGGGAAACCAAAAAGGTTAATGAAAACGTGACAGAAAATCCTCAGAAAGCTTTTGTATCCACCTGACTCCATAACAAACAGTATCCAGAGTAGGCCCTCAACATTCCCATAATTGTCTGCACTTTGATAAACAATACACCGAAATAGTTTTAAATGGATATATGGAAGTGGGGATAACAACTCATTGTTTGCCCACTAAATATTGTAACTTATTATGGACAATAAAAAAATAAAAAATAAAAATATATAAAAAAAGAAAATGAACCCCCCCAAAAAATACAAATAAATGGATATATGGATAGGTAAATAGATACATTTGCAGAACCATAATTCAAGGGCTACTTATGCATCTAATTTTGTACCCCTCACACATATGAAAGCTAATGGGAAAGAAACGAGGAGGTAATGATCATTTCCCTGAATGGCATAAGACCTCCGATAATTAATATTTAGGGTGAGCATGTAATTTGTCATTGAACAGGGACAGATTTGAAAGGAAATGGCTTTAATCATTTCACTGGAATGCCACTTAAACTAGCTCTTGGAACTAGGACAGACTGAGAAAATTATAACCCATGGCCAGAGATATAATAGATGGTGAGAGATCATTATCACACAGTGCAGGCAAAGGAAAGTAGCAATCAATGATACCATCAAACTGCCACAAAGAAAAACTATTGCTGAAAATTTCCACAAAGACTTATAGAAACCAAACCCTGGGCAGAATGAAAACTCATTTGTCTCTTTTCAAATTTACTGGATGTTGTTTGTCAGAAATTAGGGTGTGAGAAGGTAGAATCGAGGCCATGGTCATACCTGTGAAAGTCCGTGGAATACCAAGGCTGTTTCTGCACCAGGACGAAGCCCACAATATGCATGGCCAGGCTGGCAAGAATGTGGAAGATGACAGAGAGCAGCTGAGGTGGGGAGATCAGCCGTCCGACAGGTCGAAATGGCACCAGCTTGGGGTAGGCACCATTCAGATTCACTACAAAGTAAATCCAATTTTTACATTTATGAGAGCGGGGAAATGTTTTATTCTTGGTCATTAGAGTGTTGTAACATCTTTGAATCACACTTCAGAGGAAATGGACAAACTGAAATATATCACAGATTGAGGGAACAAAGCACTTAATGGATCCAAATTGAAGTCATGTGAGAAAATCTTGAAAAGAGAAGACAAACAACCGTCACAGTCTACCATTTTCGGCCCTTAAATAAGTGGTCTATCAAGTTACAGGTAAGGGAGTGGGGACATGCACTCTCTCTTACGCTGCTTGTGGGAATGTCAGCTGAAGCAAAGCTCCACAGAAATAAGGTCAAACATTTGAAAAGATGGAGAAATGTTCCATTTTTGGTTTCTACTTTTGGAAATTTTTCCTAGGGTAAAAAAAAAAATTTTAATGAGAAAAACTATTCCTCACACATTATCTACAACAAATATAGCATATCTCTTAATGCTACAACATGCATTTGTCATTAAATGTTTTCAAATATTTAATGACAAATGAGTCCCATCAACAAAATGGTGGTGTGGTAACACCCAACTTCCCATCTCTCTCAAGAAACCTTGAAAAACACACAAAAACTGTCCAAGCCAGTTTTGCCAGAACTGAAAAGCACGTTTGTTTTTTGTAGTAACAAAGTGGACACTGAGTTGAGAAAAATATAATTTTAAAATGGTAGGAAAGTGTGGTGCTTTGAATGTTGAGTGTTCCCCATAGCCTCGTGTGTTTGTAACTACAGCTCTGTGATGGTTAAATCAACTTGACCTTTTTAGTAATCTTGGGTGAGTCTCTGAGGATATTCACAGGAATGCAGCCCTCTCAGTAGGGGGCAGGATGTAAGGAAGTTCAGAGAAGCTAGAAGTGAAAACATCTCTTCCTGGGAGGGCAGTGCAGGAAGGAAATTCCAGACTCAGGAAGCCAACACATATGGGATAGGGTTACAAGACCCTACCCTAAAGCTATATAAAGGGGAAGGAGATTTCTCCCCTTTCCTCCTCCCTGTTTTGTTAGTGTGGGTATGGTGTTGGTGATGGGTTTCTCTCTCTGCTTGGACCTGTAAAAGGGGGCAGCCTCTTTCACTGTTAAGGAACTTCCCCTGGATCTGTAGCCTCAATAAATCCTTTCTTCCCATAAACTGTGCCTGGTTTGGAGATTCATTCCAGCAGCGTGTGGCTGACTACCAGAGACTCAAATTCAATCCCTAACTGGCTCCACCTCCTAAAGGTGTTGTTGAAGGAAATTTGTTCCTAAAGGGTAGGTGGACATTGGGTTGATGATTCTAGGCCTGCTTGATGTTCAGAGCTAGCTCACTCTTGCTGTTTTCTCTCTACTGTGAATGTATGATATTGTAAGCCTATTGCTTTTTTCTGCCATTATGAAGCTTCCTTTGGCATCCATATTGCTGAAATAAACCATTTCCTCCCATAAGCTCCTTCTGGCCAGGTACTTTGTCCCTGCAACAAAGGTAACTGGTACACTGAACACAGAAGGAGCATGGCAGAATTTTTCCACAAACGCTTGTTTGTGCCCTGTGATCTCTCAGGAGCTCCCTGAAGAAGTAAAGCCAGCACTCCTCCCCTTCCTACCTAATGTAGAAATCATTCAGGGCAGAAAAATGGTGCATACCACTTGAAAAAATTATAAGCTGACAGTTCATATTTGCCTGAGGCAGATGATTATAATGAGATATAAACTAGCCACCCAAAACTGAGACTTTCTTTGAGAATTTGAGCCATTCCAAAACACCTCTGTATACTCTAGAATATCAGAACCAGATCCATGCCCGCTTCAAGAAGACCTCCAGGCTTCATAGAAGTCTAACTGCTGAATGCATATGATATCACAGAGCCATCTGCAAATGCTGGAAAAGGTGTTTTGTTCACTTGTGTTTTAATGGCTAGAGGTTACAGAAATGCTTGTCAAAACACTAGCTAACAAAACAGATTTCAGTGGCTACACATTACAACTGCAGATCTTTGCAAATATAATTTGGGAAAGTCGGTAAATAGACAAATTGTTGTAATAGCAAAACAGAAAACAGAAAACCCTGGGGAAGAAGGCTAATATGATTTCCAAAGTTACTATATAAAACTCATCAGAACAAAATAAGGTAAGAGAAATTGCCACTGAGGAAATGCATATGAGAGTCTATATTTAAAGACTTTTAAACAGTTACATTAAATATTCTCATACAACTAAGCAAAACTATACACAAAAATCCTAAAGGAAACCAGGAAAACAGTATTTACGTAAAATGCGACTCACAACAAAGATACAGAAATTATTAAAGGAGCCGAAAGAAATAATAAAACTGAAAGGCAAAATAAATGAAGTATTCAAAGTCATCAGGTGAATCCAGCTGCAAATCTGGGTAAGCAGAGAAAAGAATCACTAAAGTTGAAGCCAGGACAGTTGGATTGATACAATTTAAGGAAAATAAATTTTAAAATATTTTTTTAAATGTGAAGAATGCCAAAGTTTCCTGCAGCTTACCATCAAGCAGAATAGCATGCACTGTGAGAGAGGGTCATGGGGAGTAAAGAAAGAATATTTGAAAGAAAATACTTGCAGAAAACTTCTCAATCTGTATAAGAGAAATTAATCTGTACAGTCAATAAACTCAAAGAATTAACAATGCTAAATCCAAAGAGACTGGCAACAAGATTTTGTAACTAAAGTATAGAAAGCCAAACACAAAGCCAGAGAGACTCATGACTCCTGACCTACAAGGAAGCTAGAAAAGAGCAGAGATTCTCTAGACGATTGGGGACAGGGAAGAGGGAAATTGGGGAATTGGGGATACCAATTCATTATTGGCCCATTCAATGTATCTAAATACAGACAATAAAGGAAAAATAAATAAATAAATAAATAAATAAAAATAAAATTTAAAAAAAGAACAGCGTTTTTGTGTGCTCTTAATTAATTAATCTTAATTAATTCAAACTAGAGCCTAATAGTTAGGGTGCTGCCCGTAATCTCTGGGATGACATGCCACATGATGAAAACCCCACAGGTGAGATCATACGAAAAGTGACAGGCCAAAAGCTTTCCCCTGGAGAAGAGAAACTAAGACAAGTGTGTCCACTGTCCACATGGTCATGAAATCATGGACTAGAAGTTCTTCCCAGGGAAGGAAAAGCAAGAAAATTCACTCAACTGGGAGAAAATAAAACTAGCTTTATCTGTAAATGACAAGATTGTGTATACTAAAAGTCCCAAAGAATCGATAGGAAAGCTACTAGAATTGATTTAAAAAATTAGCAATATTTCAGGATAAAGATCAATGTATAAAAGCAGTTGTGTTTCCTCATCCTGATAATAAATAATTCAAAGAGAAAATTAAGAAAGTATTTCCAAAAAACAGTGAATTGGCATGGAAGCTGTTAAAATTATGAGAAGACAAAAGCAGAAGTAGTGTGAAAACAGGTCCATGACACGTGCACAAAAGGCAATGAAAGCACTTTGCCCTTGTAGGGTGTCAGCTCTGTGTCCCCCACCCAACACTGACAGCCAGAGCTGCCAGATTTACAAGCCCCTTATTAAACAAAGTAGGCAAATGGAGTGAAAAACTTACGTTCACAGGAAACCTGCAAATAGGTCTTGAAAACAGTTCTATTCACAGTTGCCAAAACTTGAAAGCAACCAAGATGCCCCTTGGTAAGTGAACAGAAAAATAATCTGGTGTACAGATGCAGTGCTAAAGCGAAATGAGCTGTACAACTATGGACACTTAGGAGAACCTCAAACGTGTGTTACTGTGTGAAATACGCCAATCTGAAGAGGCTACATGCTACAGAATTCCACCTCTATGACTTTCTGGAAAAGGGAAAACTGTGGAGACAATAAGGAGACCACAAGGGTTGCCAGGGACTTTGTGGAAGAGAGGAAAACAAATAAAACACAGAGGGGTTGTGTTGTTTGTTGTTGTTGTTGTTTTGTTTTTGTTTTTGTTGGGGGGCAGTGAAAATACTCTGTAAGATAGTTCAATGGCAGAGAGGAGTCACTGACATTTGACCAAACCTACAGGGTGCACGAGACCAAGAAGGAACCCCACTGTAAACCATGGGCTTTGGGGGATCACCCTGTGTCAGTGCAGCTCCCTGGGTGTGGTTCGTGTACCTCTTCTTGGATAGAGGGAGGGCGTGAAAGGCAGGTGGAGGCTATGTATAAACAAGGGAAATGGACATAATCTCTGTACCTTTGTCTCAATCTTTCCGTGAGCTTAAAATAACTCTAAAAATACAGTCAGATATTTAAATTTTTCCTTGTTCATGGAATCTGGAGAGATAATTCATATCTTCATTAGAAAGGTGGGAGGTGGGAGTTGTATAAAAACAAGACTCTCTTTAGCTCTCCTTTCAAGACTGAGCGGCTAGGATTTGGAGATCAGAAACAGAAAAGCTGCTGTAAGCTGGACACCTTTCAGCCAGAGCTTCTCTACAAAGCACAGTGACGTCTGCTCTGTTTCCAGGTTCCTCTGCATTAAATGATTAATGTCCGTCTATAGAAACTCTATATTTTGTAGAAAACCAGCAAAATAACCAGATTTTCCTTGGTTAACACTTTCATGCACTACTCAAATTGATGACTCTACAACCCCCAACTCCATCTTTGGGGATAAACCATGCACCCCTGCTGTTACTGACCCTCTTAGCAGACAAATCTTTCTGGAACAGAGGGACAGCAGCTGAGGGCAGCAATTCTGGAAAGCAATTTTTAAAAGTATCTTACTTGTTACACCAATAAGAGTTGTGATTGCCAGGTCCTGGAAGAGAAACTGGTAATTTGAAAGACTGTTTGTCTCCTGAAAATAAAAAAAAAGAAAGAAAGCAGATGAAAACATTATAAGCTTTTGGATAAAGTTTGATGTAAATTCCATTCAGTTTCTCACCACATCGCATAGGAGGTTTCAAGTAAGTTACCAAGGAGATGGAGTGGCCACTGGTCCTGGGGATGGGTGGGTGGTGGAGATGGTAGAAAAGTTCAAGGCCAAACCTGTGAAACCCTCTCCCCCTGAGGGGGTCTCCCTCTAGAAGGGCCTCCTGCGTGTGCTACCAGGTTTGTTACATCAGTGCACCCTGGCTTGGGAACATCTCCTGCAAGACCCATAATCTCTGCCCTTCTCTGCTTGCTAGCAGAAAACGTGGGTATGGTCTAGCACAAGAACATTATGTATCTCAATAGGAACAAGTGACAAATGAAGGGTAGTCTGACCTAACTTTACTAAAGGAAAAATGAGAGCAACTGAACTCACAATATGCTTCCTCCAGTATTGTGAGAGGAAATATTATAAAGTCTTAATAAATCACCTTGAGGAAACAATGGTTCCCAGCCATTTGTGGCAAGGAGATAATACTATGCCATATTCAATTAGACTTGGAGCATAATGAGTTATTGGGGGTCCACAATAAGGCCATATTCCTATCAACAGACCACCCAGCCCTAGTCCCTCATTGGTCAGTGTGAAAGCACAGGGGTCATCTGAAAGTGACGAAACGAAGACCTCGATCCTGAGAAAAGGAGGGCCAGGAATCAAAATAAACCTAGATAAGTTATTATCTAGTTAGTATTAAGAATAAGTAATAAGAATAAGAATAAGTAAGTATCTAGTTAGTATTAAGAATAAGCTCACATACAAGTTGAATTCTAGAATAATAGACATGTCTGTCCTCTTTTCATAGCTTGATAAATAACAAAAAGCCATCATAAGATCCATGCTTTGTGAAGCATGTTGTTATGTAATTATCAGATAGTGACAGTATATTTAGGGAACTAGAAGTATGGTGACTTATTTCTGAAAGTCAATTACTAAATTTTCAGGACTATTAAGAGCTACATGTTAAGTATAGCCAGAATGCTTAAATTGTGCAAACATGCCATTAAATTAGTTGTGAAAAAAACAAAGTTCATATTCAAACCTTTGCCGTTCCTTATTGATTTTTTCTACATTTTGCGATTATCTCTGCTTTTGAGATGACTTACATCTCTTGTATCTATATGGTGTGAGCATACAAGAGTGTACTGTTGCTATAAACCTCTTCCCCACTTTACATTTGCTGACACCAGGCACAAGTAGCATGATATTTATGCCCCTGAAATTGGCAAACATCAATCATGAGAAGGCCACTTATTAAGCACTAGTCCAGTTCTGCAGAAAATAACCTCTAGAATGAGTGGAATTGGGAAGATAGAGACTTGGTCCAAGCTGGTAAAAGTAATAGAGAGGTAATAGAGAGGCTGAAAGTAATGCATTCTGTTCTATCCTCGGTTATTGCTAGACAAAATGTTCCTAGCCAGGCGTGGTGGCAAACACCTTTAGTCTAGCACTTGGGAGGCAGAGGTAGGATTGCCATGAGTGTGAGGCCACCCTGAGACTACATAGTGAATTCCAGGTCAGCCTGGGCTACATCAAGACCCTACCTAAACACACACACACACACACACACACACACACACACACACACACACACAAATATTTCTCTGTCAGAAAGAGAAATGATACCAACAATTTGTCCTGTATAACCTGAAGGATACTTTTAGAAAAACTCTTTTTGAGACTAGGACTCATGTATCCTAGGCTGGCCTTGAAGTGGCTCTATCACCAAGGATGACCTTGAACTTTTGACTCCCCTGCATCTATCCCCCAAGTACCGGGGGATTACAGGTATGTGCCACCATGCAAGGTTTTAGGATTCTTGGTGTTTCGATATCTGATTTGCCCCTTTCTTTCTGAGGCACTGCTCATTGAGTGGGCTACCCCCTTATTTTCTCACTAACAAAGAGGCTAGGTCCCCAGTCATACCCAGTAGAGCAGGAGAACACCAACATACTGAATCATGCTGTACAGAGCCATGTACTTGAACATGCAGAAGGAGGTGACGAGAGCTGCACGTCCTTCCCTGGATGGAAACGAAATGAAAAGGGGATGAAATAAAAGTCAAGAAGAGTTACTCTGTGCTCTTTGGCTAAACTCAGGATGAAAAAAAACCAGGTATCTGGTTATATGAGTGTTTGTCTTACATAGTGGACAACCTTAAGCCGATGGGAGAAAAATGACTAGATATTCAGGAAATACCAGTTCCAGACCAATGTTCACAGTCATGACCTGGCAATGGACTCTGATTAGGTTACACTTGTCCCTTGTGCCTGGCATTGTTTGAGGCTGCACTTGGGATCAGGTCTCAAACCTCATACCCATGTGCTAATGTGATTTGGAATGTCGCTTCCCTGAGTGGGTTTCTCCATCTGTGAACTAAAGGAAATATATAAGTTTTGGGGCTATTTTCCAGCAAGTGCTTCAGGAGCTCAGCAAACACTGAATTCAGATTTCACTGTGAGAATCCCAACCTTTCTTACAACTGGATTAAAATCACATGCATCAAATTTAAATCAACTGGACACAATGAGCATGCTCATTTGTGTGACTGTTGACTAATTTTGGGTAAATAGTAAATTAAACATAAAACAGATGATTATGAAACATCACTTCTGTTTCATGGTGGGGGCAAACAGGGCTTTAATTTATTTATGGTCACTTCCTGAGATCCCAAGGCCTGATCCTCATACCAGGATCCCCTGGGTCAGGGTCCTGTGGCCTTCATATTCCCTAACCAAGAGGTAGTTCTGTTTTGTTTTGTTTTCCCATTTCAGAGGTTTACCCAGGAGACACTGTCTGAAGCAGCCAGTTCCCCCTCCTCGCTTCATTACAACCTTTTGCACTACTCATTTTATTTTCTTACCAAATCCAGGATTATCCTTACTGATCTCCCTTGGCTCCTAACACTGAGTTTACACTCAATAAACATTACTGGAAAACATGAATAAATATTTTAAATATATATTTTAAATATGTGTTGACAGGAGCTAGTCAACACATTGTTTTAATATGATAGAAAAAGTATCATAGTAGATGAAACTCATTCAAACAAATATTATCTCCAACTCTATTATAGCTGAATGAGTTGGAGCATATCCATTATGTTCTCTGACCCTTGAATATTTTGCAAAAGAAATAATAGCTATGTCTAAATCTTCAGGATACTCTGAAGTATAATGGGTTCTTCAATGCTTTTTAAACTATAAACACATGTTAGTTATGATAACCGAGCATGACCACAATCTTATCTCTATCATTCAAATAAAATACACCAGAAGTACATGTCCTGGGGTGAAAATACAGCAGTAAGGCAAATTTTAGTGGAGGCACCAAAGATTAATAGACATTTTGAAAACTTGGAATGGGAAAGGTGCCCTAAGGAAGCATAAAGAGGCAAGAGGGAAGACAAAGGAGTTTTCCTTCATCCCCTAGGATAAAACATCTAAGATAATATATAATCGCAAGTTTCAGAGCAGTAACAAGTATTGATTCCTGAGAGAATTTAGATTCCCTAACTTTGATTCCTCGGCCTCCACATAAACATCTGGGCAGGGCTATACACATCTGTAACTTGTCTGGTCACTGAAGCAGTGAGCAGAGATTTGCTGGGGCTCACAAAAGTAACAATCTCCTGAATCAATAAGAGACACCACCCCAAGGAAACGCATGAATCAGGGATGGGGTTCTCCTCTGGACTCTACATATGTGGCCATGGGGCACACACATCTGCATAGCCATATACACATACAACACCACACATACTGCACATGCACACACACACACACACACGTGTGTGTGCAAAAATCTAATGACCTCTTAGCTGTAGCACTTTAACGCCTGGTAAGTCCATTAGGCAGTAGAGTTTTTGTAATTTTCCAGGAAGCACTCTCTCTACCTAGAACACAAACTTTCCCTGTTTTCTCTGGACAGAATAATGTTATCTGTACCCAAAAATCAAGAGAAAGACAATAATACTAGGACAAATGCCAACTTACTTGATGAGATGAGGTACGCATTCAATGTTTGGAGTTTTGGAAGTGAAGGGTGAGGCCACGGATGCCTCCTGCTCTGATAAAGAGATGCCCACATGAGCCATTTTCAAAGCCTGAAAGCAGAGCCAAATTATTATCTCATATGCTCACACACTCACCTCTACAGAAGTGACTTGTGGGCCCCAACACTAAGAAGGAGATGATCACATTTAATGATGTCTGCTGCCTAAGAAATGGCATCGGGACTCCTAACCAAAGAAATGGAACCTCCAGAATAAATCCTCATTCACCCTAAAGTGAACACTGAGTCATTGTATCATTTAGTCAGCATCCTCCCAAATCTTTAGCATCGGGCTATCCATCCCTGGAAATGATATCCACCCCCATAAATACTGACCCTAAAGAGCAGCAAGTGAGTATTACTGGGAGATTGTGGTCCCATAATGGCAGCTACTCACCCCACAGTCATTGGCTCCATCACCACACATCCCTACAAAGTAACTAAAAGGAAATCATGTGAGTTGTAGAAGAGATGAAAGCTAGCTGATTGGATAATTTCTCTAGTTCAAATAAAGTCACCATCCTGACTTAGGATTTAGACTTCTTATTTATCTTAAGGGAGTTATTCTAAGAGACTAGAACAATGTGGCTCGCCAACATATACAGTAGATTGAGAAACTTAGCACATCACTCCAGGCTGCCTCATGTAGACACTTGACTTCACCATGTACAGGGAAGCTTTCGCGGTTATCGTCACAGGAAGTAGGGCACAGGATAGGGAGTACACACTGGAGGTCCCACTAGATTTTTACCTGTTCATCTTGTCATTTTACCAACATTTCTCTCCTCTCTAAATTGTTATGATTATTAAATGTTATCCTGGAAATTGCCTAATAGAATCGGAAATGATTAGTTGTTGATGTTGTCAATACTAACTCAAGAGGAAACACACACTGTTGGCTGTCACTCAGCTAAGAAAAAAACCTAATATACCAGGCCCAGAAGTTAAAGAAAGGAAACAGATCCCTCCTTCAAGATGGCTTTGTAAGGCTGGATGGATACTGGTTGAAAAGATCCTGAATAGCTTTCTTTTTCAAGTACAAGTCTTTTTAAAGTACTGAAAGAAGTCACAGAATATACTGTGCATTTCTTCCACATTGCTGTAAGGTCTCCAACCATGAAGAAAAGTGAGGGCTTTTTGAATTGAGAAGCTTTCCTAATGACTCAGTCATGAGACTGGGAAGAGGGAGTAAGACCAGGAGTGAGATAAGTGTGGTCCAGCGCTACTTCTCCCTATGAGGTTTTTTTACAGGTGATACATGGTCACAAGCAAGGAGCACTTTATTTGGACTGATCATTCTGCCTAGAAAAGGAGACCCTTTATGTTAGACGTTTTTCTTAAAAAAAAACTTGGGATGAAAAGGATGCATTAGCATCAAATATTTAAATAATTAGGGATCAGAAAAATCTTTAGTCATGTGAATATCCCTGTATTAAAATTGATGATAGCCTGAAGTCTAGATTCTCATTATACCTTCAGCATCTGAGCTAATCACCTGTCTAGTCTCATTTCTCACTGGACATTTTTATGTCCCTTCTGTTCCAGTAAAACACTTCTCAACTTGGGATGCAAAACTGATTCATATGAGAAGCTTCACAAAAGTGTTGACACTCAAGCCTTCTATGAGTAAAACCATCAGATCTCTGGAGAGTGTCGTTCTGGTTTGGCTGTTGTTTCAAAGTGCTTTCAATGACCGTCATCTGCACAGGATAAGACCCACTTCCCAGCCAGACAGTGGGGCTTCCACCATCTCTTACACCCCCCCCTTCACTGTCAAGCCTCCATGCACTTCATGTCATCTGAATTGGCAAAGAACCTACTCCAGTTTCTGAAATTCTTCCACTAGACTGGATTTCTGCCCAGGAGACATTCTTGCAAAGATGGTTCCATTGATCAGTATCTGCAAAGAATCCAAAAAGGAAACATTTTTAAAATCGTGTCCCCTAGTCATACATGAAATAATTGAAAACAGAATGTTGACTGGTTGATGATGCCCAGGAATGGGGAAAAGTTTGATTTCAAGGAAACTGTTTTTTTAAGCTAGACATTGAGACATTTAGTATCAGATAAATGACAGTGGAAGCCAAATATCAATATTCAGTATCCCAGGAGAAGTCAAAAAAAGCTAGTGCTTCTCAGCAAATTGTTCAGATCTAGCACAAAACAGTCTAATGATAAAATGGTAAGTATTCATGATCAAATCATAATATGTAGCTATGAACAATTATGAAACTCAGAAGCTATCCAAAACTTCATTTAAGTCCTGGATCATGGGTAGTTTGAGGGTATAGAAACTGTACTAGCTCTCCTTTATAAATCGAGTTCTTCTGAATTAGAGCTATGCCCTCTTTCCTTTTCCTGGAAGTAAACTCAGTTTAGTGTTAATGCAAAGTCTATTTTTTTGGCAAAAGAACTACTTGCCCCTGCTATGAGTTTGTTGTTCATTAAAAAGGCTTTAAGTTGGACCCTACTAGATATGGATGTCCTCGGTCACAAAGCCGGTGCTACTATTTCAATCATACCTGTCATCTCGCATAATGCAAGACTCCCACTATACCGTGAGACATCCTCACAGCAATATAGTAAGAGCTACCCCAAAACCAGTCTTTCATGCAAACACTTCATTCATAGAGGTGATCAGAAATTGATTCACCAAGTTTAGTATTTTTCAAACCTGATAGGAAACAAGAGTAACTCTACAAAATTGTCTCCCTCTCTTGTGAAGAACTAGCTAGGTACAGCTTGCCTATTTAGAAGTTTGAAATCATTAGGACCATGCTATGTGGAGGACATATCCAGCATCTTCCCAGAGAAGCCACTGCCCACTTAGAACTCACCTTTGGCAGTAAGCTTCTGAAATGCTCACTGATTACATGCAAGGATTTTCCACTTAAGGCAAAATGGTAACTTCCTTCTCTGCCATTATCAGAGACTTCTTCCCTGATGTTAATGTAATTGTCCTGCAAAGCAAGATGCAGTTATTTACATTCTTCCACTTGCTAGTGTGGCCATGACCACAGCATGTCTGAAAGAAAGGAACGAAGACCAGCTAAGTAAGATCTCTCTGGAAAAGCCCCACTCCGGCTCAAATCCCTCGGAGAGCAGCTTTCTCTTTGCTGCATCAATAATAGAAGAATAACACTTACTCAAGTCCTGTTCTCATCCTGATTTGATCTCCCTGAGTCCCAGAGACAAACACATTTCGCACATTTCAGGTGTGAAATACAAAAGCACTGCACCTTAACAAATCTCTCCCTGAAGTGAGAACTTACTCTTTTTTCTAACAGAGTTAATATTGTGCCTCAAGGACACAATGGAAATAGAATGCCGACAAGACTAGAGATAAATGAACAAAACTACCCCACCCCCACTGCACCCCCACAACCCTGAAGACATGGTCCGATTTTCCAGTGCCAACATAGGGGCTCTCCCAGGTATTAAATCCACTCTGAACTTAATGGACAAGGTGGAAGATGGGAAATTAGATTCACAGCTTGGCCTACTGTGTCCTTTCACATACAAAACCAACAGGATTCTTTTTTCAAGTGTAAAAGAATTATTTCTAGCACCCAGGAAAGCCTTGCCTTAGATCACGGTAGGAATCCTGCAGAAAACAGATCTAATCCGGCTCACTGAGTGATACACTGATAACCATCTGGAGAAGTATCTTAACTCTAGATCACTTCAACCCTTGTGCTAGTCACGATTGTCACTTGCCAAAGGGTGACACAATCAGGTAATATGGCAGGAGGTTCGGGCCTACCTGATTACCATACGGGATAGGTTTCTTCTCCTCTACTAATTTCCATGATATGGAGGCAGGGGAGGAGCCAGCGGCTTCATTTGCTTCAACAAGAATGACTTTCTGGCCTTCAGACACCATCCCTGACTTCCTGGCCACTGTTACTGCTGTCTGAAGATTGTCGCCTAGAAGAAAAGAGGAGACCTCAAGATGATCCTAAGGAACTTGGGGAGACGGGCTCAGGAGTCCAGTGCTTCTGCTATGAAGAGAAACCATTGCTGAGGTTGTGTCCGGTCCCCACCTGCGATTTTCTGATCCCTTTTCTGGCTCCTTTTGGTCAGGTTGCATCACAACCTTCCAGGGTATTTTATTCAGAGGGGAAAAAATTGTGAAGATATTTCTGCCATGTTCTATGACCTTTGCAAGCATTCAGACATTCCCCACTGATGGTTCTATTTCCGCTTGAGATGGACAGAGATCACTATTATCTATCTCTGACATTGATGACAACTGAAGGCTCTGAACAAAACAGGTGACCGCCCCCAAGGACTTGGAAAAGTCAACAAAAGCAAGAAGACTGGAAAGGAATCAAACTTGGTGAAGAAGCTACCAAGGAGTAGTTTCTTGGCTTCTTTCTCTTTCCCTCATGAGTCTGACTTGAATATAATCCCTAGTCCCTGAACCACCCAGACAACTCAATTCCAAGAGAACTGCAGGCTTTCTAGAGGAGCTGCAGAGTGTGAGGGAAATCCTGCAAAGCTGAGGAGGGGACTAATTCAGCGGAAGGACTCAGCCCCAAGCTGGGCATGTGCAGACCAGATCAAAGGTAAAATAACCCCGGCCTCAAGAGTGGAATATCATATCCATCTCCCATTTGCCAAAGTAAACCTTGAGCGGGGCAGGCCAAACTATCATAACAAAAGATTTAATATCTAAGCTAATATTGAAACTACTACCTACAATAGGCAAGGCAGAACTTTGTGGCTGGTTACTGGCCAAACAAAACAAAAATACTTAGACCTCTTCAGAGGATTTTAACAGGACCTGTAATCTTATAACACAACAAAATTCAAGATATTGAGACAAACATTAAAGAAAAAAACTAGAAACCTTGGCCAATTCTCAATTTCAAAAAGTCAATATTAACATCTGCGAATTTTTTAATGACTCAGATGTGGAAATGATCAAATAATGATTTTAATTTGCCTCCATATGGCAAATTTTAACACTCATGGAGCAAATAGACAGAAATTCTCAACAAACAAATATATAAACGGTGAGAGAGAGAGAGAGAGAGAGAGAGAGAGAGAGAGAGAGAGAGACCAAGTAGAAATTTAAAACTGAAAAAAAATTCAATACCAGAATTTTTAACAATTTACTGGATGCGCTCACTAGCAGAATGCAGATGATAAGAGAAAGGGTTGCTGATCCAAAGGATAAGTCAATATAATTAAAATGACTCACATTCCTATCAGATCAGTAGAGTCTGAGGAAAGGAGAAAGAGACTAGAACAGAAAAAAAAAGTTTAAAAAAATAACAAAAGAAAACTTTGCAAGTTTGGTAAAAGAAGTCAAGAAATTCAGGGAACTCACAAGAGGTTAAACTCCATGAGAACCAAGCTGCTAAAAGTGACAGATGAAGGAAAAAGGCAGTTAGAGAAAGAAGCACGTCGTACATAAGGAAATGATGAGAAACAAGACGAAACCTGCGGAGTGTGTGCCCAGCCAACCATCCGGCAGAGAGAGAGTTAACAAGATGTAACCATCTCCGAGATCCCAGTTGTGGGGTAGGAAAGGATGAGGAAGAATGTGAGTCATTTTAATAGACTAAATCTCTGTTCGTTTTCTAAAAAGTCTTCTTTCTTCCCCAAACTGTACAGTTACGTGGCTGGTGATATGAAGCAGCTGCTAAGGCAGGTGGAGCCTACAAACAAGAAGGCCCCCAGGAAGCTCGAAGGCTGCGTGGAAGCAGAGCTCTGCAAGCCAGACCCATCTCAAACCATGACTTATGTACTTCTCACCTCAGTATGGATTTGGAGCTAATGACCACTGCTCATTCTTGAGATCTGATTGTGGTTTGGGGAAGCTCAATGCCTCCCCAAAGCTTAAACCACAAGACAAAACACAGCAATCACAAGAAAATCAGGGAAAGACTGAGATGAGTCAGTCCATCCTGCAGATATAGCATGTGAATAAAAGAAATTAACAATAGAAATTCTGGAATAAAGTAATGATAAAAATATGGCCAAAGGCATGAATTACGAGAACAATAGATAGACATTTTCTTTCCCCTTCACCTGAAGTAGGCTCTCATTGTAGCCCAAAAGATGACCTGGAACTCACTCTGAAGTCACTCTGTAGTTTCAGGCTGGCTTTGAACTCACATTGACCTTCCTACCTCTGCCTCCTGAGTGATAACACAAAAGGGGTGCAACCACCATGCCCAGCTTAATATTTTCTTAAAAAGAAGAAAGACGTAATAAAAGTGCTATGGTCCTGATTGATTCAATAAAAAGAAAGAAAGAGAGAGAGAGAGAGAAGAAATAGGCAAATATATGGGCATACCCTGGTCACATTTCTAAACTCCCCAGTTAGAGAAAAAGATGATGTACAGGAAAGTGAGTATTTTTATAATGGACTGACATCACATTTGTCTAAACACTTACTTGCAGATAATTAACAAGAAAGAACTATATAGCCCATCCCTCTGTTTTGTTCTGTTTCTTTTTCCAGGATTTGTAAGAAATCAAGGAACATAAGAGCATCTCTCCTATCCAGTGGTAAGAAAGGAAGGACAAGGGCTTCCACTTGGCTGCAGAGCCTAACTATCAGAGTTCAGTTTCCCAGTACCGATGTAAAGCCAGATGCACATCTGGATCTGGAGTCTGCAGTAGTTAGAGCGTTGGTGTGCCCATATTCCTATTCCTATTCATATTCATTCTCTCTCTCTCCTTGCAAATTAATAAAAATATTTACAAAGAAAGAAAGGAAGGACAAGCAAGACAAAAATTAGAGCAGAATTTCAATATGAGGAAGAAAGGAATTGGAGGGGAAGATAGCAAGGAATTCTTACATGTACAATATTAAAATGGTTAAGGGTAGATTATGGAAATGTATAGTAAAAATGCCTGTTAGCACTTTTTGAAGTAGAGGGACTATTAGGTAAAGGAAACCATAGTATGTGCTAAACTAATGCATTAAGGCCTAAAAATCAGACTGGAGACATAGAAATCAGTAGTGTTTGAGAGTGTCAGCATTGGGGAGTCAGAACAGAAAGATGCCAGTATAGGTACAGAGTGAAGGAAGCAAGATTCTTCCAGGGTTCTCAGTATTAGGCTAGGGCTCAGGAGATGTGGGAATGGGGGAGGGTGAGTGCTTCAGGTGAGAGGTATTATGTCAATGACACAAACAGTAATGTTAAAAAATCTGACTATGGGGCTGGAGAGATAGATGGCTCAGCAGTTAAAACACCTTCCCACAAAACCTAACAACCCGAGTTTGATTCCCCAGGACCCACATAAAGCCAGATGCACAGAGTGGTACATAGTTCTGGAGTTCAATTGCAGTGTCTAGAGGCCCTAGCACACCCATTCTTTCTCTGTCTTTCTCTATGTCTGTTTCTTCTCTGCTGGCAAATAAATAAAAATATTTTCTTAGAATTCTGAAAGCAACAAAAGTAAAGGCCACACATTCTCGAAAGAAAAAAAAAACATGAATTCATTGGGAAATCACTTATTCACCTGTTATGTCTCTCTAAAAGTTACAGCATCCATTGAAAAAAATGTTCATTAAGAAATGCCACAGTCATATCGTGGAGGATCCGTAGGGAACCCAGCAGACAATGACAGATGAACAAGGGACCTATAACCACAGCCATTCAATCAACATAGGATAGGCCAATGAGACAGAAACCAAGGATTTTCGACACAAGGACCTCTAAGCTCGCAACATTAAAGCAGCCTTTTTACTCACCCACCATGACTCAGGGAACTGAGCG
>PVHP010029660.1:0-22187 GCA_004024765.1 Zapus hudsonius
CTGACCTTGAACTCAGAACAATCCTCCTACCTCTGCCTCCCGAATGCTGGGATTAAAGGTGTGCATCACCAAGCCCTGCTTTTTGTGAACTCTCTCTGAGGAGAAATAAAAGTTTGCTCACCTTAGCTGGGGTCCCAGTGACAGAAGAAAAGTAATGATTCCACATATGTATGGCTTAGTGAACCAGTGAGTTTCAGTGGGGTTACTCACAGGAACATGGGTGACAAGTTACTTCCAGGAGCACAGATGGCTACTCTGCTGGAAAAAAATCTCTCTTCTCAAGCAACCTCTAACTGTCCCTATATTCCTGAGAGGGGCATGGCTTTGTGAGCTCTTCCCCTTTTTATTAACTAGAAATCCTTGGATGGGGCAGGCCTTGAGCCTCCCTTCCACTCTGTAAAGCAAAGTTCATGGGCCAGTCTGGTGCAGATCCCCTTCTTGGTTTCACTGCTGCTAACAGTTCAAGAAGTCATGCATTTCTTTTCAGTAAGTATACAAAATAATGGTTTTATTTATGGTGTTTTTCTTCATATTTTAAAAAATAATTTTTATTTATTTGCAACTTGAGAAAGATAAAAGACAGAGAATGAGCACACCAGGGCCTCTAGCCACTGCAAATGAACTTCAGATGCATGCACCACTTTGTATATCTGGCTTTATGTGGTTACTGGGGAATCAAACCCAGGTCTTTAGGCATTGCAGCCAAGTGCCTTAATCGCTGAGCCATCTCTAGCCCTTTTTTGTGTTTTTTGGTTTTTTTGGAGACAAGGTCTTATGTATCCCAGACTCACTTTAAACTCCTTAATTCCTTATGTATCTGAGACTGGCTTTGAACTCTTGATCCTCCTGCCTCTGCATCCCAAGCGCTGGGGTTACAGGTATATGTATGTCACCACACCTAATGATCTTTATGACATTTTCATATATGCATATTATGGTATGCTCATATTTATTCCCCAGCACCCACTTTTTTCCCTTCCCACTAGCTCGCTTCCTCCCCCAAAATATCTCCTTTCTCTTTTCAGGTCATATATATGTATTTAACTCCAGGTTCACATATAAGAAGGAACATGCATTGGCCGGAGCTGGGTAAGGAGATTGAAGGGGGTGGAGGGGTTGAAACAAGGTCTTAACACTATAGTCCAGCTAGCCTAGAACTCACTCACTTCAGGCTCCTGAGTACTGGGATTGGGCCACAGTGCCCTGCCTAGGACATGTGGTATTTGTCTCTCTTGTTCTTTCCCTTGTCTTTACTTGGTCCCTTCTCCTCCCTCCCTTTATACCCCTTCTTGCTCCAGTATAGTCTCCCCTCTACTTTCATAGATATGTATAGTATGTAGGGTGGGGGGGTATGCAGGGACAAAGGAAGACATCAGGTGTCCTCACGCATCACTTTCCTTCTGTGTTTCCTTGAGTCAGTCTCTCACTGAACATAAGAGCTCCCCACTATTCAGTTCGGTTGGCTGACCGGGGAGCCCCAGCACTCCTGTCTCTGCTTCCTCAGCATTTTAGTGTCTGACTTCTTACATGGGTGTTAGGAATCGAACTCATGGCCTTACTCTTACACAAGTGCTTTTACTCAGGGACCCTCTCCCCATCTTTACAGTTTGTGAGAATAGGTGCCTGATGTGCCCAGCTGTGGTCTTGTTGGGCTTCAGCTATTTGGGATCTTTGTGGTTCCAGATAAAGATTAAATTGCTTTTATTTCTGAGAAAAATATTAGAATTTTGATAAGGACTGCATTGAATATGTAGATTTCTTTCCTCAATTCTTTTTTGGTTTTTCTAGATAGGGTCTCAGGGTGGCCTGGTCTCCCCAAGTGCTGGGATTAAAGGCGGGCACCACTACACCCAGCTCTCAATTCTTGTTTTTTTTTTTTTTTTTTTTCAAAGAGATGGGGGAAAGAGAATGGGAACACCCAGGGCCTTTGCAACTTTAAACGAATGCCTGGTGCATGTGCCACTTTGTACATCTGGCTTTACTTGGGTACTAGCGAATGGAATCCAGACAGACAGGCTTTGCAGGCAAGGGCTTTAACCCCTGAACCATCTCTCCAACCCTCAATTCCTTATTTATTTATTTGTTTATTTATTTGTAAGTAGGGGAAAGACAGACAGAATGAGTGCACCAGGGCCTCCAGCCACTGCAAATTAACTTCAGATGCATGCACCACTTTGTGCATCTGGCTTTATGTGGGTACTGGGGAATTGAACCCCTGGTCATTAGCATTGCAGGTAAGCACCTTAACCGCCGAGTCGTCTCTCCAGCCCCCAATTTCTCTCTTTTTTTTTAATTCCTTTTTTTTTTTTTTTTTTTTTTTTTTTTTTTTTTTTTTTTTTTTTTTTTTTTTTTTTTTTTTTTTTTTACTTTTTTTATTATTATTTTGTTTTTCCAGGTAGGGTTTCACTCCTGGAATTCACGAGTCTCAGGGTAGCCTCAAACTAATGAAAAACTTTTATTTATTTAACCCTGGACTTTGTACGTGTTAAGTACATCCTCTGCCACTGAGTACACCTGAGCCTGGAGGTGAAAAGGGTTTGCTTTGTTTTGTTTTGTTTTAAAGTCTTTGCACTCCAACACCAACATTTCGGTTTGGAGTTTGGCTCTTTTTGGTGTTTCGAGGTAGGGTCTCGCTCTAGCCTAGGCTGGCCTGGAATTCACTATGTAGTCTCAGGCTGGCCTCAAACTCACAGTGATCCTCCTACCTCTGCCTCCCAAGTGCTGGGATTAAAGGCATGCACCACCATGCCCGGCTCAAGTTTGGCTCTTTTTTCATAATTTGTGTCTCTTGATAGCTTTATTCTTCATGTAGTTCTTCCTTTCTTTATTTGTTTGTTGAGATGGATTCTTACTGTGTGGTCTCAATCTCCTAGGCTCAAATGATCCTCCTAACTCAGCCACCCGAGAAGCTAGAACCATAGACATGCACCATCAGTTTTACTTAGCTGTCTGTTACCAGCATTTTTTTTTTTCTTGGTTTTTCGAGGTAAGGTCTCACTCTAGCCCAGGCTGACCTGGAATTCACTATGTAGTCTCAGGGTGGCCTTGAACTAACTCATGGTGATCCTCCTACCTCTGCCTCCAGAGTGCTGGGATTAAAGGCGTGCGCCACCACGCCCAGCTGTTACCTGCATCTCATTAAGCCTCTGATAGGTTCAGGAGATGGTTCAGCAGTTACAGGAGTTTGCTTACAAAGCCTGCTGGCCCAAGAGGCCCAGGCATATCTCTCTCTCTCTCTCTCTCTCTCTCTCTCTCTCTCTCTCTCTCTCTCTCTCTCTCTCTCTCTCTCTCTCTGAAAGAAAAGAAAAGGCATTGAGCCTTTATGAGGCATTTGTAGGTCTGTTTTGGATGGTTTCCTCCAGATTTCTACCATTATTTGGAGGTGTCTCATTTTCTGTGATGCTTAGTGATCTGTGCCACCTTCCTTTGGAGGAGCACAGACCACTTCCAGTCTTGACCTGCTGCTGTCTGCATATTGTTACCTGCCCATGCTCGAGCTCCGAGCTGCATGTGATATGCCCTGGCTGAGTGATAGGTAAGCCAGCTCCTATGGCTGTTGCTGGCTTTATGCTGAAGTCTGGGCTGCAGACCTTTTCCAGGTACACTGGAACACAGATCCTCTCTGTCATTAGGTAGACTCTTCGTGATCCTTGGGAAGATGTGCTCCACGGCGGAGCCCTGTCACCCACCACTCGTACAGTTGGACACATCTACAACTGAGAATGAAACCAAGTCTCAAGGCTACTTCAGGGTCAGTAGCCAAGGCCACAGCCTTCAGACGTATCTCTGGGGTAGTAATGGGTATGCCCCTAGGAAGTTCCTAGATAGATCTTGAGACAAGACTGGAGTTGATTTTTATGGTTGTTTCAAGTACCACAGTAGGACTAAGTTCAACTGGTCAGGTGTTCCTCCCTCAGGAACACAAAGAATCTCTTCAAGAATATAGCCATGGGCTGGAGAGATGGTTCAACCATTAAGGCACCTGTCTGCAGAGCCTAATGACCCAGGTTCAATTCCCCAGTACCCATGTAAAGCCAGATGCACAAAGTGGCACGTGTCTGAAGTTGGTTTGCAGTGGCTGGAGGCCCTGGCATGCCCATGTTCACCCGTGAGCTCACACACTCTCTTTTTCTTTTCTTTGCTCACAAATAAATGATTTTTTAAAAAATGAATGAATGCACAGCTGGGCAAGGTAATGCACCTTTAGTCCCAGCACTCTGGAGGCAGAGGTAGGAGGATCACCATGAGTCCAAGGCCAACCTGAGACTACATAGTGAATTCCAGGTCAGCCTGGACTAGAGTGAGACCCTACCTCGAAAAACCAAAAAAAAAAAAAAGAAGAAGAATGAATGGCCCAGTGTGGTGGCACACACTTTAATTCCAACACCCAGAAGGCAGAAGTAGAAGGATTACTGTGAGTTTGTGGCCAGCCTGAGACCACTGTGACCCTCTCTGGAAGGGGAAAAAAATGAATAAATGAGTGAATGACAAAGATAGTACCAAGAGTTTCCAGATACCCTACACCCAAGCTTCCCCTGTTCTCATTGTTCCAATTAGTAAACCTCTTTTCATAGATCATATCAGTTAAGCTCCATTCTTTATTCAGATTGCTCTGTTCCAACATCATTAATTAATTATGAGGACACATAAGAAATTTTAATTATCTCAAATTTTTCATCACATAGTGTACAAGAATCATACCCAACATGTATTCCCAGCTTCCAGAATTAAGACACGGACATCTCTGAGAGACAATGAGTGCTTCTGCCCACTACAGGCTTTTTCATTCCATTTTTTTCTTTAGGGACTGTAACATACTGCCTCCCCCATAGTTATGGCCATTTGTCTTTGTTAATCCTTTCTCTTTTAATTGAGACTCCCTTAAGTTATATTACCCATAATGGGATTAATGCAGGCAAGCTGCCAAACCAAAAAAAAAAAAGTTAGTTCCCTGGGGAGCTCATAAAGAACAGCAAAATTACCCATAATTGTGCCGTCCATAGATAATTACTGCTAATATTTTGCTGTGTATGTGTCTCCATTTCCTCTCTAAGTACGGCTGTGTTTGTGTTTCTGGAACCTAGAATCCTGCTATTGATCTTGTAAATGGGGCAAAGACTCTCCAAACCACAGATTATAAAAGAAATCCTACCCAGGCCTGAGTCACATAATAGCTGTATTGATGTGAGGAATGGCAGGTGTACCCATAATCTTTTTGTCTCTTCTTTGGAAAAGCCACTCACATATGTTTTTCTTTTTTTCCTTTTTTAAGAGTGCACAAACTAATGGGTTTCATTATAACATTTTAGTAATTTGGAGTAGTTTTTTTGTCAAGGCAGGGTCTCACTCTAGCCCAGGCTGACCTGAAGCTCACTCTGAAGCCCAGGCCTGCCTGGGATCCTGGGATTAAAGGTGTGAGCCACCATGCTTGTTAATTTGTTGGGGTTTTTTTAATTAATTAATTTATTTTATTTGAGAGAGAGAATGGGTGCACCACTGCAAACAAACTCCAGATGTATGTGCCACCTTGTGATTCTGGCTTTATGTGGATACTGGGAAATTGAACTGGGGTCCTTAAGCTTTGCTGGTAAGCGCCCTAACCACTAAGAAATCTTTCCAGCCCACTATTTGATTTTTAAATAGCTTTTTTTATTTTTTTGTTTGATGTTTTCCAGGTAGGGTATCACACTAGCCCAGGCTGACCTGGAATTCAGTCTATATATAGTCTTAGGTTGACTTCAAACTCACAGGGATCTTCCTATCTCTGCCTCCCGAGTGCTGGGATTAAAGGTGTATACCACCACGCCCAACTCATAATTTGTTTTTGTTGATCATCCTCTCCACTTCCCATCCTTTTATCCCTCCCCCCAAACCCTTCTACCCTCAGTTAGTCTCATATCGCAACACATATTACATGCTCTACCTTATAGGATGATAGTATATCACTTAAAACTAGTGCCATGGCAAAATATCACAGACTACAGCCTTTCAGAACTAGAGTTCCTATGATCTTCATGTTTATTACACAGGAAATAGTAATCACTGAGGCCTGGTGCCCTAGATTTACACTATGTAAGTAACACGTCCAAGGCATAAGGAAAATGAGTAAGGTGGTTATAAATAAGTGTTCACAGGCACCACCACCACCCCCCGCAGCAGCAGGGAGGCTGAGCGGAGCCAGTGCCAATGTTCTCAATTTGGCATCTTCTCCCATTAGTCTCTGAGCCTGATTGTCAATGCAGAATCATGTTTCTGCCCCCTGTGTGTTTGTAGAGAGAGGACATTTCCTCCTTGTGTGCCACAGCATCTTTTTGGCCAATTTTGCTAAATAAAGAGAATCTCATTCTTAGCACCAGGCTCTGAAAGTTTTTCATATTTAACATTCATTGCATTAGCAGCTGCTTTAAGAAGCACCTGTTTTTCTGTAATGAAAGGAGGGCTGCAGAGATGGCTCAGCTGTTAGAGGCTCTTGCTTATAATAAAAGAAGGAAACAACAGGCTTGTTTTTCATTTATAAATACGAATTAAGGGATGTCTACTCTTACTAATTTTCAATAACAACAACTAATTTGTGTGAAATAATTGTAATGTATTCCGGATGTTTTATGTGAGTTTATCTTAATAGCTGAGACAATTGTCTCATTTGATCTGCATTATAATGTTATTGTTTTTTAATTTAGAATTTCATTATATGAGCACACATTAATTTGATCATGTTGCCATCCCATTGTCCCCTTTTGTCCCCTCTTCCCCTACCCATCTCCTGAGAACACCCCCCTTTCAAAGTCGTCAGTCCTTTAGTTTGATTTCTAGTTCCTTTGGTTCTCCTTTATTCTAACATGTCAAAACGTTGATGGTCAGGCTAGAGAGATGGCTCAGCAGTTAAAGGCGCTTCCTTGCAAAGCCTGATGGCCCAAGTTCGATTCCCCAGTACCTATGTAAAGCCAGATGCACTTAAGTGGCACATGCATTTGGAATTTGATAACAGTGGCAGGAGGCCCTGACACACACCCATATTCATATTCTCTCTCTCTTTTTCCCTCTCTCTCTCAAATAAATAAACAAATAATTTTTGTTTGTTTGTTTTTCAAGGCAGGTTTTAAGCCTGAGCTGACCTGGAATTCACTATGTAGTTTCATCCTCCCACCTCTGCCTCCCATGTGCTGGGATTAAAGGCTGCCACCGTTAATGAGCCACCATTAATTATTGGCCGGACAAAATATTTTTTAATTGATTTTAGTGGTGAGGAAACTAACGCTGAATGTCAAAGCCTCTTAGTTTCACAAAGACACCCTCACCCAATTAATTTATAACTGCCTTATAAAACAAACCTAACTGAGCTGGGCATAATGGGGCAGACCTTAAATCCCAGCACTCACGACACTGAGGCAGGAGAGTCATGAGTTGAAATCATTTTTGGCTACACAGATATATGCAAATTTACTTTTTTTTTTTTTTGTGGTTTTTTTAAGGTAGGGTCTCACTCTAGCCCAGGCTGACCTGGAATTCACTATGTAGTCTCAGGGTGGCCTCGAACTCATGGTGATCCTCCTACCTCCGCCTCCCAAGTGTTGGGATTAAAGGCGTGCACCACCACGCCCGGCTGTTTTTTTTTTTTTTATAACAAATTTACATTCTTACAGTGCAATATTCCAGACACAAATTGGCCTTGATATTCATGACTTTGAAGTGCCTGACAATACCTATACAAGACGTTTACAATAGGATGAAATGATGATGATATCAAAATAGAAGGAGATTAATTGTAAGGGAGAGACCTTTAATCCCAGCACTCGAGAGGCAGAGGCAGGAAGATCGCCATGAGTTCTAGGCCAGCCTGAGACCACATAGTGAATTCCAGGTCAGCCTGAGCTAGAGCGAGACCCTACCTCTAAAAAATTTTTTTAATAATTTTTTTGCTATTTTTTTTAATTCTTATTGACAGCTTCCATAAGTATGGACAATAATAATTCCTCCCCACCCTCTCAAATCCTCCCTCCACCTAATCCCCTCCCCTTCCAATTAGTCTCTTTTATTTTGATGTCATCATCTTTTCCTCCTATTATGAAGGTCTTGTGTAGGTAGTGTCAGACACTGCGAAGTCATGAATATCAAGGCCATTTTGTGTCTGGAATATTGCACTGTAAATAGTCCTCCCCTTCCTTTGGCTCTTACAATCTTTCACCTCTTCCCCAATGACCCTGAGCCTTGGAGGGTATAATAGAGATGTCTCAGTGTTGGAACACTCTCCTGTCATTTCTTCTGAGCACTGTGGTGATTTTTGAGTCACCCCAATGGTCACCACCATCTGAAAAGAGAAGTTTCTCTAACTAAAAGTGAGAGTAGCATCAATTTATGGGTATAAACATTTTTAAAAGTGCTTGCAGGATCCCTTGGTGGGCATAAAATGTGCATGTAGCCAGACAACAGCAGACATTACTCCCCTAGGGCTCATGACCTCCCCTGTCGTAGGCTTTTGACTAGGTCTTCAGTACCAAGCATGTATTCCCTCCCATGGAGCAAGCCTTCAGTACGTTTAGAGGATGTTTGTTTACCCCATAACTGATGTGCCACTATTGCACTAGTTGGCGCATTTGGCCTGGCTGGCCAATCTTAAGGCTTGCAGAATCCACTGCTGTTCACCACCACCGGTAACTTCTCTCTCCCATAGGGCTGCAGGCTTCACAGCTCATTCCAGCTTTCTGACAGCTTGTCAACAGGGAGGAGGTTTCCAACTCAGCTCCAGCTTGATTTCTCAGTGACCTGCAGCCCAAGCATGTGGCGTCTTCAGCAATAGGGTCTTACCATCTAATTCTGGGCCATCAGGAACCTCCCTGGTCAACAACTCCCTGGAAAGTATCCCATTCCTGACAGCAAAACTTTTCTAGTAACAATCTCTGACTTCTGGGTGTGCCATTATCCAATTAAGTAGGTTTCCATGTGGCCTATTCTTTACATCGTAAATTATGATTAGCCCTCTTCCCACCCTTCCTTCACTCAGTCCCTTCTCCTGACCCCACTTAGGCCATTCCAGCCCCAGTAATCTGTTCCTCTACTTGGATGTATACAATACCCTGTTTAATATATACTTATTTATTCTATTTTCAAGCAGAGAAAGAGAATGAATGGGCAAGCCAGGGCCTTTTGTCATTGCAAACAACCTCCAGATGCTTGTGCTACTTGTGCATCTGGCTTTACGTGGGTACTGGGGAATCAAACCTGGACCAACCCTGGCCACAGGCTTTGCAAGCAAGCACCTTTACCTGTGAGCCATTTTCCCCAACCTAATATAGTTTTTCAGATATTTATATGAGGGAGAGAGTATGGATACACCAAGGAAGGCCTCTTTCCACTGCAAAGGAACCTATACGCCTCTTTGTGCATCTGGCTTTACATGACTACTGGGGAATTGAATCTTGGCCGGCAGAGTTTGTAAGAAAACACTGCGCTATCTTCCCGAGTCTCTGTAAATAGCTTTTCAAGAAAATTATTTGGATTTAGTAGAGAGGGAAGAGTGGGCATGCTAGGGCCTCTTTGCCACTGCAAAGAAATTCCAAACTTGTAAGTCACTCTGCATCTAGCTTTGTGAGAACTGGAGGAGGGAACCAGAGCCAGCACGCTTTGCAAGCAAGTGCATGTAAGCACTGAGCCAGCTCCCCGGACCTCTTCAATTATTTTTAACCTCATATTGTTGCTGCTGCTATCTATGTGTTTATGGAGTCAGATTTCTCGCACTCGGGGTGGAACACTTGTGCACCTGGCGTGCTGTCCATCATGGCTGCGATGTGAACATCTGAGTCACTTTGTCCAGAATGGGCCAAGTCCAGGGGCCCGATGTGTTCCCAGCCTGACCTATGTCTCATGCAGCCCCCAGGCCTCGCCTGAACTACGTTTCCCAAAGGCCTCTGGACTGTGCCAGTGGTGCGTGCTGCATGCTGGGACAGGGGTGCTCAGGCCCTAGTTTCCATGGACATGGCCTGTCGTCCTTACCCCCAGACCCGCACACCGTGGGGGAGCAGGGGTGATCCTGGGGGGCCGGGGGCTTCCCTGGAGGGGCCCAGCCGGTGCTCCTGCGCCATAGCCTAGGTGGAGTCTCCTATCCGGAGAGAACTTTGGAGTGCGCGCGTTGGCATGTTCATGCGTGTGCGCGCATGTCCTGTGTGCATGCCCCCTCCCGTGCTGCGGCCGGGCCGTGCGCATGCGCGTGTCCTGGTCCGAGGTGGCCGCGCCGGGCGCGTGGCCGCGTCTCGGGTGCGAGTGTGCCCGAGACCGCGCCACCGTCACAGTGACGCACGCGTGTGCACGCGTCACCGGCGCCCCGCGGGGGCGGCCAGCGAGCGCATCCATGCCTTGACGCAGCCGCGTTGCCTTGACTACGGCCGTCCGCCTGCCTGCCCGGCGCGGGGCCCGGGGGCTGGGGTCGCTGCAGGGACCGACTGCGCGCGCCGCCCTCTCGTCCTGGGCTCCGCTCGGCTCTGCTGCGCCACAGGTGTGTGCAGCCCGCCAGCCGCGCTCCCAGCCCTCAGGTAACTTGCTCCTCCGCTGTCCCCGGACGGATGGACTGACGGACGGACGGACGCACGGACAGGGGTCGGTCGGTCGGTGGGCTCCGGGAACGGGGGGCTTTGTGAGCCGGCCAGCGAGCGTGGTCGGTGGTGGGGTCCCGGGGTCGCGTCTGGAGAACACGAGCCTATGGATGTCAGGACGGTTCCCGAGGAGTCCAGGGCGCGGGGAGGTGTGCGCGCAGAGTTCCCGGGACTTGTGGCTGCGAACTGCAGACCCGCAGTTCCGGAGCCCGGGGTGCGTCGGGGGTCTCTCGGATGTCTCGGAGTGTGTGGACCGTTGTAACTTGTTGCTAGCCCACGGAGACGCTGGTGTCTCTCCGTAGTCTCCTCTGTCCCCCACCCCAAGGCCAGCCAAAGAGTGCGTCGGTCTGAAATTTAAGGTTCTGATGAGCTCGTGTTTTCCTTTTTAACTAGATGATTTTACCTTATAGGTACGGGGGGGGGGGGGGGATGTCGTGTCTCAAAAACATGTCACATTTCTTTATTTCGAAGATGACATAAGTGTCATCATGGTAAACAAGGGTAACATGAAAGGTTTGTATAGGATCATAAGTTACAGGGACCCAGGACTTGAGTCCACTGAGCAGCATTGTATGGTTCTCCAGCATATTTGTGAAAAATAATACCCATGAAACAGTGTTTTCCGGGGGGGAAGGGAGGGGAAGGATGAAGGAAAGGGGTGGGGGGAGATTTCACACCTGTCTCTCACTGGCTCTACCATTTTTTGAGCTTTCGGAAAATTGTGTCATTATGAGGAACAAATGCATTAAGTGTACTTAAAGCCCATACAGTTTCTACTCAAAGCATAAGTGCTCAGTACATGCTGTAGTTATTATGTGATAAGCCCGGAAATTTGTAAATCATGAACAGCACACACATGAAGGTAAGAGGTTCACAAAATGAACCAAAGCCTCATATGGTTAAGAATGGGAATCCAAGCCAGACATGGTGGCACATGTCTCTAATCCTGGTGTTCTGGAGGCTGAGGCAGCAGGAACACTGGGAGTTCAAAGCCAGCCAAGGCTACATAGTAAAAACATTGTCTCAAAAATAAATATCTGGAGCTGGAGAAATGGGTCAGTGGTTAAAGGCACTTGCTTTCAAAGCCTGGCAGCCTGGGTTCAATTCCCTAACCACCCACATAAAGCTAGAGGGGTGTTTGCAGCTGAAAGACACATGGTGACACATCTTAATCCCAGCACTCAGGAAGCAGAGGTAGAAGGATCGCCATGAGTTTGAGTGCTAGCTAGGATCACAGGTATGCACCACATGCCTGACTAACAACTTACATGTTAATCATTATATATTGGGCTGGAGAGATGGCTCAGCGGTTAAGGCACTTGCCTCCAGTGCCTAAGACCCGGGGTTCAATTCCCCAGGACCCGCATAAGTCAGAGCCACAAGGTGATGGCTCTGGTGCATTCTCTCTCTCTCTTTCTCTCTCTCTCTCTCTCTCTCTCTCTCTCTCTCTCTCTCTCTCTCTCTCTCTCTCCCCTTGAAAAATGAATAAATAAATTATTTGAAAAAAATCATTACATACTGTTGCATGGTTTAGGTAGACGATCTTCCTTAGAGTTGGGATGGCCACACCTGGTAACTTATTCCAAATTTAGCAGGAAGGACACATACACTGTTAGTAGCTGTCACTCAAGAGCTGGCGTTCAGTGGTAGGGGCTTCAGCACATTGACAGGACTGACCGTCTGCGTGGTTAATCCCAGTCCCCAGGTCAGTTGTTCCTTGGTGACCCAAGACCCTCTTCCCTGAATCTCCAGTTTGGTCATTCCAGAGTGCTCAGCCCCCACCTGAAGCAAAGGCATTCCTTTCAGGTAAGACAAGTTGTCTCTCAGAATCTAAGGGCAAACACCAGACATTTTGGGGCAAGGTCACATGCATTACTGAATTCTAGCCCCCCCCCCTTCCTGGCCATACTTCCAGAAAGGAAGTGGCCTGAAATCCTGCTGTTTCTAAGTTTGTCTTTAAGGCAAAAAAAAAAAAAAAAAAATTTTTTTAATTAAGAAAAGCACCTATGTTCTACTGTGAGGTTGCTGGGAATCCATGATTTTTTCCTGAATCCTCTTAATCTTACCCCAGATGTTCAAATTGTGGGCATGCATGTATGTTGAAGAGCAAGGGTGAAGTTGCTGGAAGGGCAGTGGAGTCATGTGAGAGCCCAGTTGCTACTGGTCTTAATCTCTCTCTCTCTCTCTCTCTCTCTCTCTCTCTCTCTCTCTCTCTCTCTCTCCCTCTCTCTCTCCCTCTCTCCCCCCCCCTCCCTCTCTCCCTGTAGCTCTGACTCTTGGACTTGGTGTTTTTTGGAGAAGAAACCCAGAGATGGCTGATAACAGCACCTTGAGTACTGGCGCTGTGGAGGCAGGTGCGGAACCGCGCAGCAGCGAGGCCAGCCGCCCTGTGACCCGTGCATCCAGCCGCAAGGCCGGCCGCCCTGCAGCCCGTGCATCCAGCAGCAAGGCCGGCCGCCCTGCGGCCCGTGCATCTAGCAGCGAGCCCGGCCACCCTAGGGCCCGTGCATCCAGCAGCGAACCCAGTCGCCCTGCGACCCGTGCATCCAGCAGCGAGCCCGGCCGCCCTGTGACCCATGCATCCAGCAGCAAGCCCGGCCGCCCTGCGGCCCATGTAAGTGTACATTTCTTCCTTCCTGAAATGGAACAGGTGTGTGGATATTGTGAGTTACCCAATGTCACTGACCTAAGCAGACCCCTTCTTCTTAACTATTCCCCAAGTCTCCCTACGCCAATAAAGAATGACCCCATTTAACCCTGTGTCTATCTTTTTGGCTGTCTACCCAATCATTGAACAGATTATTCATCTCCTGTGTCCTTGGTCTTCTTGTCCAGAGTAAGGTTGGGGTAATGAAGGAACAAAGTCCTTTGAGGGAAGTAGGAAATCATGGCTGGGGTCTGATGAGCTGGACTTGTTGGTCCCTTTGGACTTTGTACAAGAGGAGTGAGAGTCCCCAGTGATCTTGTGTACTGGGTGGGTAAGAAGGAATATTTGTATCTAGTGATCTTAGTCTTAGCATGTGTTGAGCTCCACACAGCTCTGCAGCTCTCGAGCTGGCACTGGGTGACTATCAGCCATTCAACACTAGTATCCTCTGCATCAGAACAGGAGAAAGGCAGAGGTGATGGGTGGCAACCAGCAGGAGTGGCATTCGTGGCAGAAGTCCTAGGTGAGCAGATGCCCTCAGAATAGGCTTATGTCTGATAGGTGTTTTTGTCATTACAAAAACTGCCTGAAAGATGGGAACGGATGCTGAGAAGATGTCTCAGTGGGGATGAAGCACTGTGGTACAAGAATGAGGGCCAGAGTTCAGATCTCCAGCACCCATGTCAATGCCAGTTGGCCCACCTATAACCCCAGCACACAGGAAGCAGACAGGATATCCCTGGGGCAAGTTGGCCAAATCAGGGAGTTCTGGACTCAAGTAAGAGAGCCTGCCTTGGTAAATAAGTTAGAGAACAGTTGAAAAAAAAACACCTGACATCAACTATGTACCCACACAAATACGCACACACACACACACACACACATGCAAAGGGAGAGAGACAGAGTGAGTATGGGCACTTCTTGCCACTGCAAATGAGTTCTAGATGGATATGCCTCTTTGTGCATCTGTCTTTACATGGGGGAAGGGTCAAACGTGAGCTGTCAGGCTTTGTAAGCAAGCGCCTTTAATTGCTGAGCTCTCTCTCCAGCCCTTAAAATAAAAGATCTCAAAAAAAAAAAAAGCCGCGCGTGGTGGCGCACACCTTTAATCCCAGCACTCAGGAGGCAGAGGTAGGAGGATTGCCGTGAGTTCAAGGCCACCCTGAGACTCCATAGTGAATTCCAGGTTAGCCTGGACTAGAGGGAGACCCTACCTCGAAAAACCAAAAAAAAAAAAATCTCAGGTTTTGTTTTTCCTAAAGAAGAGAGATAAAATGGGCTGGGGGTGTAGCTCAGTGGTAGAGCACTCACCTAGCATGTGCAAGGCCATGGGCTCGATTCCCAGCAGTGAGTGCGGTGGGGGAGAGAAGTAGGAACAGAGAGAAAAGCTAGATGTGGTAATAAACACCTTTAATCCCAGCATGGGGAGGGAGACTGAGGCAGGAGGATCATGAATTGTAGGCCAGCCTAGGCGACATAGTGAGACCCTGTCTCAAAAAAAAATTTTTTTAAGTAAACTGAAGGTCTAAAAGATGCTGCAGGAACCTACATCCACTTTTCAAACAGCTGCCAGCAGGCTGTGCTAGTCAATCAAAAGAAAGCTTAGATTACCTCATCGGTTCCCTGGTTCACTTGAATAGAGTGCCTCACAGTGAACACAGGGGGTTGTAGTCAGCATGATATTCATGCTGCTCGCATCCTCCCATGAGACAGTGATTTGCCTGTGCCCTGCATCCCACGGATCTCTCCTGTCATCAGGCGTTTACCGGTCTGTTTTCAGAATGTGATAACGTTTGCGGATGTGGCAGTGGATTTCTCTCAGGAAGAATGGGCCTGCCTGAACTCTTCTCAGAGGGACCTGTACTGGGAAGTGATGTTGGAGAACTACAGCAACTTGGTCTCCCTGGGTAAGTGACTTTGACCCTGCTTTCCAGAATAGCAGCAATCCACCATGACTTGCAGAACTGCCTTTCAGGAAATTGGCTGAATGCTTCCTCTTCTCAGAGAATGGGTTTGAGTTTTGTCAGTGTGGAAGAAGGCATCTCATACCCATTTCACCTTTGGCTAGGCCTCCCTGTTTTTCTCTTCCTTTATAACCAAGTGATGAATCGGAATTGTGGAATATGAGTGACTGTTCTTAAAGAAATTAAGCTTTATCTTACTATATTCAAACCCAAATTGTTATTGATGGTCTTTGGTACTCTGAGGATCCACTTTAGGCTCAAGTAAGCCAGGCCTGTATGCATGATGTAGGGTGGACGCAGAATTCATGTGAAATCAAAGTGATCAGATTCGTATTTCTAGCACACCGAGCCTTAAGTGAGATTAAGCTACTTATGTTAAACGTCAGGTGAAGCTGGGCATGCACCTCATCTTGCAGTCTCAACACTCCTGGAGGCTGAGGCAGGAGGAGGGTGGGCTTTAGGCCAGCCTGACCTTTAAAAATGGTAATATGAGCTGGGCATGGTGGCACAGACCTTTACCCCCAGCATTCAGGAGGCAGAGGTAGGAGTTCTAATCCAGCCTGGGACTACAGAGTCAGTTCCAGGTCAGCCTGGGCTAGAGTGAGGCCCTGCCTCAAAAATAAAAATAATTGGCTTCTTGGAGCTGAGGCTAGAATATGCATTGAGCATGCACATCACCCAAAAATAGGGGTCTCTGCAGGCACAGGTCAGTGATACAGTGCTTACCTAACACTCCCAAGCCCTGTTTGGGTTTTGTTTGTTTGTTTTTCGAGGTAGGGTCTCGCTCTAGTCCAGGCTGACCTGGAATTCACTATGTAGTCTCAGGGTGGCCTTGAACTCACGGCCTTTAATCCCAAGTGCTGGGATTAAAGGTGTGCAGCACCACGCCTGGCTTTTGTTGTTGTTGTTGTTGTTGCCCTGTTTGGTTTTAACAGGAAAGCTTGCAGTGTTCGCTCACTAACAGTTATGGTCCCAGAAATGTCATTTCTACTGGAGAAGTTTTTGGTTTGTGGGTGTAGGTTTATCTTCTGGTTTCTTTTAAAGGTTAATAATGTTCTTTTTCTTCCAGATATGGAATCAGGGTCAGCAGCTAGGAGCTTGGCCATAAAAAAGAGCATTTATGGTTTGAATTTCCCCCGAAAGAAGTCAAGTGGCAAAAGTAAATCTCACCTCCCTATCAGGATGCCCGAAGGTGAGTCTGAGAGGCCACAGACCTCCCAAGGAGGGAATGCCAGTAACACAACCGTGAGCTCTGAAAAAGCACCCGGTGCAACAGAAGGCACGCCGGCTTCTAAGCCACGCTCCAGGCCTCGGAAGGAGAACGCGTATAAGTGTGAGGACTGTGGGAGGGCCTTTAGTCGTAGCTACCAGCTTAGCCAGCATCAGAAAATCCACACTGGGGAGAAACCCTATGAGTGTAAGGACTGTAAGAAGGCCTTCCGCTGGGGTAACCAGCTCACTCAGCATCAGAAAATCCACACTGGGGAGAAACCTTACGAGTGCAAAGACTGTGGGAAGGCCTTTAGGTGGGGCTCCAGCCTTGTGATTCATAAGCGAATCCACACTGGTGAAAAGCCCTACTTGTGTAAGGACTGTGGGAAGGCCTTCAGGCGTGGTGATGAGCTCACTCAGCATCAGCGATTTCACACTGGGGAGAAAGACTATGAGTGCAAGGACTGTGGGAAGACCTTTAGCCGCCTGTATAAGCTTATTCAGCATAAGAGAATTCACAGTGGTGAGAAACCCTATGAGTGTAAGGATTGTGGGAAGGCCTTTATCTGTGGTTCCAGCCTCATTCAGCATAAGCGAATCCACACGGGCGAGAAGCCCTTTGAGTGCCATGAATGTGGGAAGGCTTTCACTCGAGTCAATTACCTTACTCAGCACCAGAAGATTCACACTGGTGAGAAGCCCCATGAGTGTAAGGAATGCGGGAAGGCCTTCCGCTGGGCCTCTAGCCTTGTTAAGCATGAGAGAATCCACACAGGGGAGAAGCCCTATAAATGTAAGGATTGCGGAAAGGGCTTTAATTGTGGCTATCACCTCACTCAGCATGAGCGAATTCACACTGGTGAGACACCTTACAAATGCAAGGATTGTGGGAAGGCCTTTATTTATGGATCAAGCCTTGTTAAGCATGAGAGAATTCACACAGGAGAGAAACCCTATAAATGTAAGGATTGTGGAAAGGCCTTTAGTCATGGCCACCAGCTGACCCAGCATCAGAAAACCCATATGGCAAAGTCATACCCATGTAAGGATTGTGAGCAGGTTTTTAATCAGATAAGCCTTTTTCGGGAGCACATGAAAACTCATAAGAGTTGAAAAGCTTCTTCAGTATAATATACCAAGGCCTCTATCCCACATTCATTTCTTCCTCGGTTTGAGGAAAGTTCATGATTGATTTAACATAAGAAAGCCTTCATGGGTCATTTCCTGCTTATAGAATATTCAGAAGTCATACTAGAGGCAAACTTGGGGGAGAGTGTAGTAGAAGTCACTTTTTTCTTCATGATCACACCGTGTTCTTACTGGATAGGTTGGTTGAGTGAATGCGTGTTACATTTCAGGATCATCCTAGGGGACAGCCCTACGCGTGGGACAGATGTGGGAACACTAATGTTAGCACACACCATAGCAACCATGTTCACCATCCCCTCTTTACTCCCCGTGAGACACAGTCAGGCTGCTCATCACCCCTGTGCGGTCCAGATGCCCCAGCACACAGTAGGACTACATGCTAATAACCCTATCACGTTGACAATACCACTTAACACATTTGGTACACTTTACCAACCAGGCATCATAGCTTCGCCCAGCCCACTTTATGTGCTCGGAACACTCCCATTGGCCTAACTTGGGCAACATCATCTAACACAGTCTATTCTGTAATAAGCTGTTGAGTGTCTCACATAATTTACTGACTAAGAGCTAGGCATGGTAGCACATGCCTGGAATGTCAAGAGGCTGAGGCAGGAGGTTTGAGAGTTCAAAGGCAGCCTGGGCTGCAGAGCAGGTTCCAGGCCAGCCTATAGCAAGACCCTGTCTCCAAAAAAAAAAAAAAATGAATATTGTACTAAAAGTGAAAATCAGTGGTTGTATAGGGTTAGCTTTTGCACCATTGTGAAACTGAAAACGCTATAGTTGTATTGGGTATGCTTTTACTATCTTGAAGTTCAAAATTGAATGGTTGTGTTGGGCACACTTGTGCACCATCATAAACCTGAAAAATCTGGTTGTGTCGGGTATGCTTTCACGCCTTCGTAAAGTTTAAAAATCAGTGGTCATATTGGATACGCTTTCACGCCTTCGTAAACTTGAAAAATCAGTGGTCATATCAGATAGATACGCTTTTGTGCCATCGTAAAGTTTAAAACTCAGCAGTTCTATTGGATATGCTTTCGCGCCTAGTAGAGTTGAAGTATGAGTGGTTATACCAAGTACGCTGTCGCACCATCGTGAAGCTGAAAAACCAGTGGTGATATTGGACCTGCTTTTGTGCCCAGTAAAATTGAAGTATCGGTGTTTGTATCAGGTACGCTTTCACACCATCGCAAAGTTAAAATCAGTGCAGCGGTTATATGACCATGCTTTCTCGCACCATCGTATAATTGAAAAATCAGTGGTTGAATTGGATACGCTTTTACGCCATTTTGAAGTTGAATAATTCTAAGTCAAAATGTCTGTGTGTTAAAACGTCTGTATTTGTGAGATGTACACTGTGCATTGTGTGAACATAGGGATTGTCACATTGTGGAAACTAAAGGGTTCGTGTAAACTCCTTGAGAAGTGTCTAGAGTACTGTGTCACTCGGTCAATACTACGTACTGTGTTCTGTGATCATCACCATTCATGTTCTGTCAGTGACCTTAGACAAGGCTTTCAGACTTCATGGAGATGGCATAGGACAGTACTGTCACTATCATGGGTCAGGAACAGACTGGACTGAGTGCGAAGATGGTTAGACTTCACCCAAAGTAGTCTGCCTGTGCACGAGATGATGCCATTAAGATGGAGGGAAGTCTGAAAGCAGAGCAAGGGAAGATGCTCCACGTGCGCCCAACAGGACCCAAGCAAAGGCTCCCTCAAGCCAGGAGGCAAGTCAGCTGAGAGGGGGAAGGCCAACAAAGACGGAAACGTGTTCACCACGGGATGTCAAGCGACTGTCACCAGAATGCCTAAACTCAGAAAGTATTTCAAGTGTCTCACCACAGAAGTAAGGGAGGCCATGGACATGTTTTATTCAATCCTTCTACATTGTATACATGTATTTAAAACATCACTGTACTCTAAATGTAATATAAAAAGTGAAAGATAAATGTAATACAATTATTTGTCAATTAAAAAGAATAAAGTTTTAAAAAGTTTGACCTGTTATATACTCAGATGGCCTGTTCTGGACAGCCTCAGATAAGCAAAACAGAAACAGGCAGGGGGCAAGAGCACTTGTTCTGGGAAAGAGGCCATGGCCAGAGTCCTGGGAAAGCTGAGGGAACACACATAGGCTTGGGTGGGTCCTGAAACCCCCCCCCCCTCCTCTCTCCCTTCTTTGAGGTAGGGTCTCACTCGAGCCCAGGCTGACCTGGAATTCACTATGTAGTCTCAAACTCATGAAGATCCTCCTACCTCTGCCTCCCGAGTGCCGGGATTAAAGACAAGTGCCACCACGCCCGGCCTGAGCCTTCTTAAGATGTGTCCACAGGACTGCAGAGATGGCTCAGTGGTAAAGGTGTTCGCTTGCAAACCCTGACATGGACATCCAGGGTTGATTTCCCAGCACCCACATAAAGCCAGATACACAGAGCGGCACATGCATCTGGAGTTTGTTTACAGTGGCGGGAGGCCCTGGCACACCCACTCCCATTCTCTCAATCTTCCCCTTTCACTCTGCCTCAAATATGTGCCTGCAGTAAAAGTAGTCTGCACAAACTGGCAAGGGATGGGGTGGCATGGGGGGAAGGGAGGAATGAGGTGGGAGGAAGAATGGGGGGACCCAGAGTAGTAGGGGGAAGCCATACAGAAAGGTGCACAGAATGTGGTACAAAGTGAAGATATGAAACCATGCAGATAGGCGGTATGGGAAGGTCTCAGATGAGCACATGACTCAGGAACGCCGTGTGGTTGGATGACGTGATTGACAAGCATATATAGAAAGAGTGAATTCCGCCGGGCATGGTGGCTCACGCCTTTAATCCCAGCATTCGAGGGGCAGAGGTGGGAGGATCACCATGAGTTCAAGGCCACCCTGAGACTACAGAGTGAATTCCAGGTCAGCCTGGGCTAGAGTGAGACCCTACCTCAAAAAAAAAAAAGAAAGAAAGAAAGAAAGAAAGGGTGAATTCACTGGGACCCTTTAATCCCAGCACTCCGGAGCCAGAGATAGAATTGCCATGAGTTCAAAGTCAGCCTGAAGCTAGAATAAGACACTACCTTGGAAAAAAAAAGCAGTAATGGATGGAGAGATGGCTCAGCAGTTAAAAGTGTTTGCTTGCAAAGCCTGCTGGCTCGAGGTTGGATTGCTCAGTATCCACAAAAAGCCAGATGTACACAATAGTGCATGCCTCTAGAGTTCATTTGCAGTGTCGGGAGTCTCTGGTATGCCCATACACATTCTCTGCCTCTTTCTCTCTGTCTCTCACTCTAAAATAATAAAAAGGTTTTACAAAAAGAACCATAATTCAAAGTCACCCAAGCTGGGTGTGGTGGTGCATGCACACCTTTAATCCCGGCACTCAGGTGGCAGAGGTAGGAGGATCGCCATAAATTCGAGGACAGCCTGGACTAGAGGGAGACCCTACCTGGGGGGAGGGGCGGGAAAGGAGGTAGGACGAACAAATGAATTAGCCTGATTTGCTCCCATTCCACAATGTAGAAATAACTTCATGTACAACACAAACATACAAATTTTATTTGGCAAATAGCTCAAGGAAAATTTTTACAGATAGAAAAAAAAATGTTAAGACATTATTCGCTCCCTGGCAGTCCATATGGCGCTCATTTGCAACCTCCTATATGGACTTTATGGTCCCTAAAGATTCAGACTTTTCCTTGATCCAAAGATACCTACAGGGCCGGGAATACAGACTTGCCTTGTATGCAAAAGGCCCTGGGTTCAATCCCTACCTCGTACTGCTGCTCTTCCATGACCACCACCACAAAAAGACCCCTACAGTCTGCAGGAAATATCTGTTCTGGGGGGCTGAATGAGTTCAGCACCAGGGGTGTTTTCACGGAGCCCTGAAGAGCTTGAGTCTGGGGGCTGTTGACCATTCTCCTCCAGACTGTGCCAGATCCCATATCCAAAATAAATAGCGAATCCTAGCAGAAAAGCAAGGCAAGAACATAGTCGCTCCCACATTCCAATGCCCAACAGGGATTCTGTCCATCGGTGCCTGGGCTGCTTTCAAGGGGAGGTGACAGGACACCGGAACCCAACTGCCCCCCCACACACACACCACTCCCCAAAAGCCACTCACCAATCAGCATCCAGACTCCAAACTGAGCCCAGGTCCCAGCCGTCATTTGCATCATGAGGTAGACATTCACGAACATGCTCAGCACAGGGAGGAGAGGCAGGAAAGGAACCTGTGGGCACAGCCAGCCAGCCAGTCAGCCCCTTGAGTTCCTCCCCAGCTCCACCCGAGCTGTGCACACACACATGCGTGCAGGTGTGCCCAGACCGAGGACCCCATGGCATGGAGCACTAGGCAGGGAGGTGTCAGCACATGTCCCCTCCCTTTTGTTTTGTTGCACTGGAGGTTGAACCTAAGGACTCAAGCATATTAGGAAAATGCTCAGGCAAGAGGGATGCCTCAGGGCTTGCTTGCAAAGTGCACTTCGTGAGTCTGAATCCCTAGGACCCATGTAAAACCAGATGCACAAAGTGATGCGTGCATCTGGAGTTCATTTGCAGTGGCAAGAGACCCTGGTGTGCCCATACCGTCTCTCTCTTCTCTCTCTCTCTCTCTCTCTCTCTCTCTCTCTCTCTCT